>JAVYIG010007070.1:0-107732 GCA_035222895.1 Strongylocentrotus droebachiensis
CTTATAGAGTCTTGACAGACCCTCCGGCTTTCAGCACAAAACATGACAAGACAGTTATATGACTTATACATAGCAAGAATTTTAAATACAATTCTGAATCACATCATGAATAAATTCAGGTATGAATATAGATGTGAATATGAAAGTAGAATAGGAGCAGCATCACAATCGAAATACGAGCAGAAAGAGAAAGGAAAAGAGAGCTCAAGCTCGAAGGACTGATAAAAGAGAGAAATATAGGGAGAGTTGGTAAGGGAAAGGGGAGAGATAGAGAAGGAGAGATGGCATAATTTACAATCAGATTATAATGCATGCCAGAAAAATACAACAAAATCAGCAGCAGAGCTAAACAACGGATGTTTTGACCCCCAAAGGTGATAAGGTGGAAAACTTTCTAACCCAATCCCTACAAGTTTATTTACTGGGTGGGTAGAGAAAAAGTTAACAAATAATCATAATCGCTATTATTTCGCTTAAAGCTGAGAGTTTCGTGTTACTTGTGCATTATAGATGTGCATGGAATTTGGAATAAAATAATTTCTGTATCATGCTCTACGGGTAATTGGTACACGCAGGCGGATTCCTGAGCGGTTAAAAGTAAAACAAGACAATAGTGGATGTGATGGGTGTTTCATAATAGAAGTTATTTTAGTCAATAAGCGATCTTCAAACAAAACTGATAGGGGTGGTAATTCAATGCCGATAATACGTTGAGCAATTTACCTAGGACGTTCGAGTTTAGTTTTGTCTGCTTGTGTGAGATTTCCATAAAAAACAAATGAGATTGAATAGAAGAACACTTTGAATGATAGACTGATAGAAAAGATGCAAGATCGTCCTGTCAACGTTAAATTTGTTGAGCTTCCTTAGAAAAAACATCCGTTGATTAGCTCTACTGTGTACAGCGTTGGTGTTCTTATTAAATCGTAGCGTATCATCAATCAAGGTACCAAGATACTTATATTCATGTACGTGTTCGATTGCCTGTTCATGAATATACAAATGGATATGATTAACGTCACCACGTCGAAAGTCTATAATAATCTCTTTGGTTTTTTGAACATTCAAATATAGGTTGTGTCGATCGCACCATTCAACAAACTGATTAACTTGACAAAAATACTCATTCTCACTATTTCCTCCCTTAATGAAACCTGTGATGGCAGTGTCATCAGCATACTTTATAAATGAACAACATTGACTGGTACTAGTGCAATCACTGGTATACAGTGAAAATAACAGGGGAGAAAGGACACACCCTTGTGGAGCTCCTGTATTGGTTACCAAAGTAGGTGATTTAATATTTCCAAGTCTTACTGATTGTTGTCTATTTGTTAGAAAGTTATAGACATAACATAAACATGGTCATAAGTCACTTATTATTCAACCATTGACAGGTCATTGTCAACATTGAGGGAGGGGGCCGAGGGGGGGGGGGGGGTCACAATGACAAAGTAACAACTTAATAATAATATCTAGACACACATTCATAATACCTACCTTACCATTACAAATGTTTAAAACCTCGTGTTGTTCATGTCATCTTATAGCGAATACACATGTAGATTTTTACGTTCCTTCATTTGATGAGCAATGTACTTTAGTGAGGAAAAATCATCTTCTGCTTCACTATCAAGTGACTCGTTATATCGATTGTGGCATACATCAATATGGCAAGGTCCGCACACACACTGTTACATGTAGTATGTAACATCTGCAGGTATAGCGAGGTGTGCTACAAGTAGTACAGAAGCCGCGATGAATCAACTTTAGAAGATTACTAGGTGCAGGTGCATATTTGACATCAGTGGAACCACATGATTGTCCTCTAATGTCCAGCCCCAGTCTATGACGTCCATGTCTTCTCAATCTCCATCCATGCCATGACTTGGAAGCCCGGGGGGGGGGGGGGGTGGGTACTCACATATTAAGACATACGGGCGGACATGTGCCGCTCTAATGAGCCACTTTTCACCAAAAATCCCTACACATGGGTCCCATTAAAAAAAAAAATCCCTAAACATGGTTCCGTGTTTTCACAATTTTCGGGTGTTTGCATTGTGAGAATTGTGAAAATGGGCTTAAATTCGAGAAAAATTACCCCTAAAACTAGGTAGGGGTTTCGAGACTTGAGCGGCACAGCCCAGGCCAAACAAAATCTAATTCCCCCCTCCCCCACCCGGGCTTGGTAGTATGTTCTGAGGGAGTGAATTTGGTGGAGGATGGCGTAGGAGGGATTTGCATTGGCAAATTTCTTGACGAACAAGTTTTATCGTAATGATGCAACTGAGTCATTACAGCGACCACCAAACATGACATAAATTGCTTTGATACTAAGTTCCTCTAATTTAGTTACTTTGGCTGACTTGGTAGAAGGAAAGTACTAGCACAGGATTCAAAAGTGAGGTTGCATGTCACAAGCTTCTGGAAGACTACTTTCTTTCCTATTCCAAATATCCGGGAAGTAGAATTGCAATTGGTGTAGGCATCCAGAAAAAGTAAATGTGAGCATAGATCTTTACCCAGGTCCAGTTACAACTACTTACAGTTCTACACCTTTGGAGCCTCGGCTGCATTGTAAGAGTGGAAGTATAGTCCCCTGCTATATGTTCTCCGGATTTTGCGAAGTCCAGTTCCTCTCATCAGGGTGCCGATTGCTTCCAGCAGAATCATAAAGGTATGTAAGCAACCTAATTGCAAGTCAATCCCTTTCAGTGGGCTATTCTGGGGTACATCGATGTTTATAGCTCAGCGGCCTCCCAATATGCTGTTTGCATAGTCTCGTTCAAAAGGAAAGACAAAGCTACGACTCTGGGATGATTTCAAAATTAAAACCTGTACCTGAAAAAACAATAAATGCTGCTTTGCTTTGCTGTTTCAACGGTCCCTGGTAGTGTAAAAAAACGAGGGAACTTGAAGTAGCAGAGGTAATGAGCTTTGAGCTCCGTCCGCTCCTAACTGCACTTTTCGAGGCTAGGAATTTCTTTCGGAAGGCTGAGAAGCCTCAGCTAGCTCATGTTATAACCGATCATGCAAGTAAAGTGTCGCCGTGAAAGAACACGACGTACAGAATATTATGTCCTTGATGGTGGTTCCTTGGTGCATCGGATACCATGGAAGACAGGTCACAGCTATGGCAGAAGAGCACCATCATATGCTGATTTCACAGCCCCAACCCCACTATATGGTTCTGCAAATGTAGTTTTTGACGACTATGGTGGAGGGCCGCAAATTAATGATAAAACACACCAGCAACGTAGGCAGAATGCCCATCCAGTTGTCAGATGCAATGCAGACAGAGTATTATCAGGTAAGAAGGATGAGTTTTTATCAAGAGACTGCAATAAGCAGGGACTCATACATATCATTAGTAAGGCACTGAGGAAGAGTAACTGCACCGTCATTAATATATCGGGGGATGCAGATGTACATATTGCCACAGCTGCAGTGAATTCTTCTCGTCGTCAGTCTACTACTCTGATTTGAGAAGGCACTAACCTGTTAGTGTTACTCTTGCGTCACGCGGATGTAGATAGCAGGGAACTATAGTTCAACTCTTACAATGCAGCCAAGGCTCCGAAGGTGTATAACATTAAGCAGTTGAAAATTGACCTGGGTAAAGGTCTATGCTCCCAACTACCTTTTTGACATGCCTACACCGTTTGCGATTCGACTTCCAGGATATTCGGAATCAGAAAGAGAGCAGTCTTCCAGAAGCTTGTGAAATGCAGCCCCACTTAAGAATCCAGTGCTAGTATTTTCCTTCCTCCAATTCCGCCAAAGGAACTAATATAGAAAATTGGTATCAAAGTAATGTCTTTCATGTTTGGTTGCTGCTGTCATGACTCAGTTGCATCATTACGATACAACTTGTTCGTCAAGAATATTTCCAATGCGACTCCCTCCTACGCCAGCCTCCACCGAATTCCACTCCCTCAGAACATATACACTACCAAGTCATGGCATGAATAGAAAGTGAATTATAAGACATGGACGTCACAGACTGGGGTTGTAAATTGTTGAATACGGAGGCTGTACCTAGTAATATTCTTACGTTGATCCATTGCAAGGGCTGTACTGCTTGTAGCACATCTCGCTATACCTACATATGTTACGGACTATCCTGTAACTACTATTCATATTCATATTTATTTCATTTCCAACATAAAGGTAAACAAAGATATTACATTTTATTTTATACATTATTCATTTTTTCAAGAAACTATACGAATAAACTTTGCACATAATAACATTATTACAAGAAATTCTTAATTTCTGAGGATATGGGGGGGGGGGGGGATCCACTAAAAAGTAGTGCTTGTAGTTTGTGGATCCCCCAGAAAAAATATAAATATAAATGTTTCAAATTTTGCCTACGAAGACTTAGAAAACACAAGACAATTTCTCAAAACAACATACTATTTACAAACACGAAACGAACGAGGAGAAGTAAAACAGATAAGAAGGAAAAGGGAAAAGGGGGAAGAAGGAAGAAGAAGAAGCAGGACAAATCATGACCGAAAAAAAGGTAGTTATAATGTTAATTTTAGGAAGGTAAGATCATAAGACTAAATAAATATTAAATTAATGGAGCAGATATTGAAGACCTAAATGAAAAATTAATCGAGCAGATGATGAAGACCTAAATGAAAAATTAAGATGAGTACCAACTGTTATCAGATTATTCTTGTATATTACTATAAGATTTGAGAAAATTTTTGTTTAGAGTTTTCTTGAAAGAATTTAGGGATGGACTATTTTTAATACCTTCACTTAGAGAATTCCAAAATCTAGGACCATCATACATAAAAGACTTCTTCGCTAATAAAATTCTAAAGAGTGGTAGGTGAAACTCGTTTGACCGTCTAGTTGGGTAATCATGAAATGACCGATTTAGGGGGAACATGGCATCAAATATATGTGGAAGGGTCTTTTTTTAATACTTATACATAAATTGTCCTAAGTGAAGTAGAACGAGTCACTTGATAGTGAAGCAGAAGATGATTTATTGTTACTCAAGTACATTCCTACATTTTCGGAAGAGGGGGGGGGGGGGAGGGGTCAGTGACACGATAAGGTTGAGAGAGAAAAATTAAACGTTCATTTCCTGTTCATAAAGTGCTCCCTCTATTGAGAAATCTTAGTGGTTTTGTGGCCCTTCGGACGCCATATTGGATTTCATGGATTCCTGAAGCACTGCTTAACGTTCTAACTATTCCTAATGGATTCTATGACCCCCAAAACCATATCATAGACACCCTAAGTATGTCTTTCGGCTGGATAATAAGTGACGTATGGCCATGTTTATGGTATGGTGGTCATTTTGGACGCCACCTTGGATTTTGCGGTTTCCTGGTCCACATGCTTAACGTTCTAACTTATTTTAATAGATTATATGACTCCGAAAACCATAGCATTGTAGCCCCAATTATGTATCTGGGATTGATATAAGTGACTTATGGCCATTTTTATGTCATGGCAGCCATTTTGGACGCCATATTGAATTTTTGGGTTTCCTAGACCATCCCAAACCATTCTAACTTGTCTCAATGTATTCTCTAAACCCTTAACAAAGTGATAGACACCATAAGTATGTATCGAGGATGGATAATTAGTGATTTATGGCCATTTGTAGGTATCTGCGGCCATCTTGGACGCCATCTTGAAGAAAAAAAAGCTTTTTGAACCTTCGATTTTGGTATACTGTTAGTATCTTATTCCTGAGGTCGAATACTACTAGAAACCGTTGAAAAAACCTTTTGATGCATTTTTTCTGGGGTCAAACCATATCTTGACCTGACTAAAGGTTGAAAATGCAAACATCAAAGCCGGTGGAAATGCTGAGAAATGGGTCGCTCGATGAATGAACCAAACTTTGATGGTGAAATTCATCAGATTTGCAGTGAGTCGAACTCGTAGAGGAAGTACAATCCACCATAAGAACCAAGGTAACCATGGTTCCCGGTACCATGGTTCTCCCGTCCCTTTCTTTATCATGGTTCTCCCATACCTCTCGCTACCATGGTTCTTCCATACCTTTCATTACTGTGGTACTTGTACTACAATGTTACTCCACATACACAGCCGTCTTTTCATTCTGCCTGTAGCTAAAAAAAAAAGGTAGCATTGATTACATTGCATGATTGAGTTTTGTTTTTTTCATTTATAAATCTACTACCTTAATGCATTTTCATCACAGTATTCCTCATATCACCAGCCCTTGTTTATTTAATTTTGAAAGAACATGCTTGTGGTCTGTAAAGTAGACACAAAAATGACAGGAGCTGGCATGAGGTCCACTTTCAGCACAATTATCCATTTTCTCAAGGTTCAGCCACTTCTCTTGCAAACATGATCTGTTAACAATAGACATCACAATCATGTTGATCATTATTGTTGAATGATCATATGACGTATAAAAAATCAAACAATGGAAACAATTTTTTTTCTCCTTGCCTCATCAGAGGATTTATTGATTATATATATACATGGTTACATTCAAAGATACAATACTACAAATCAAATTTACATAATCGCAAAAACATTATTATTGTCAAAACGAAGAATTGCAATTAAGTTTTGCTTTGCAAAGCAATTGAATCATAATTAACATAAAAATTATACTGATAGTTTTGTTTCCCTCTCTTTTTTTTTTTTTTTTTTTTCTTAAATAACTCCCAACAGTTTTTTGGTAAAAGCTTTCTGGTCATCTTTATGTTTGATTTACTTTCCATTCTTTTTATAATTTCTCTATGGAGATTTTGTTTAGAAGCAGCTTTTGTCTTGTCTATCCCAGTTATATTTCGTTTAACAATCAATTTATAAATCGTCGGCCTTATGCCAAAAGGGCCTTAACCCGATTTTGGGGGTTATTGAGTTATTAACATCATCTTGTAGATTTCAACATTCTCTTTAAAATGATGTGCTTCACTTGTTGAAATTCGATTTATTTATGAATATAATTATGAATTTTGAAAGGACCTTAACGTGTATCTCATCTTTTTCCTTACGCCAAAAGGGCCTTAACCTACACGGCAAATCTTTTATCAATGACAGATTATTTCGTAATTTCCATTTATTCAATAAATATCAGTAGAAACACCATTAAAAACAGTCTACAATAGACACAATGTACTTAAAATAACCACTGAAAGTTTATGTCATGAATTTAGATCATAAAATCTGAGTGAGATTTAAATTAGGTGTGGATGCATGAAATGCGACCGACTCGTTGAAATACGCAGATGTCAACGTATGGGACTGTGATGAAAATAAACAACGAAAAAGGTGTCCTAAATGTACGATCTCTAAAAAATAACTTTACCGAAAGCTGCATTAAATTAATACAAATATTCAGATATAAAAAATACTCTTTCTAACATTTTAATTAATCAGTTTTATCAGTTTTCGTGATCCAGTAGCCGTAGGAGGAGCTTTCTGGCAAACCAAAGGTGTTGCGAAACAAGAAAATGTATTGATGCCAGAAGGGCGCTAACTATGCGCGCGTACGATAACGGCAGGTTAAGGCCCTTTTGGCATAACGCCGCGTAGGTTACGCCCCTGTTGGCATAATGCCGAGTAGGTTACGGCCCTTCTGGCATAAATACGCTACATTCAAGCCTTATGCCAAAAAGGCCCTAACATGTTTTTTGCACATAGCATGTAAAATTGTGAATATTTTATAACACATTTAACACATATGATGTAAAACCTAATAACCTAACACATTTATCGAAATTGGCTTCAAAAACGAAAAAACGACCACAAACTTTTGATTATTAGAGAGGCCAAAACTTTAAACGCGATTATCTCGGAATGGCCAAAAGCAGTTAAGGCCCTTTTGGCATAAGGCCGACGAAATGGTCCAAAATGCTATTGTACAGAATAAAGTATAATGACTTTCACAATCTATTTTGAGCAGGTGTTGGATATTGAACGTCAGTATCCTTACTTTGTATATACATGCATCTCTTAATATTTCTTTCAGATGTTTTTTTTTTAATTATGTGTTTATTAAGAAATCAAATCATAACATATACAAACTTTCCCAAAAATACAAATGCTGTGTTACAAAAGAAATTAATGACAAATTCAGATATTTACAAACGATTGAGATGATCTGGGGAAAAGAAAAAAAAAAAAAGGCAGAGTACACGTAATAGAAATAATCATAATTATTACAATTACAAGTACAAAAGCAAGAACCTCGAGATAGCATTGCATCAGAAACTGAAAATATCGTTGGGCCCAAAATGAAGAAAAAGGAGTAAAAATAAGCCATCCACAGGTACAATGGAAACTCCAGACCACCAACAGGTTGGAGGAGCAAATCGAGGAATAAGACAATCCGCTCTACCCCCCCCCCCTCACACACACACCCTCAACACTCTCATACTAACACTCAAGCACACAACCGCCCCTCCCCCCTCCCCCCCCCAACACACACAATCCACACGTAACATGCGGGTAAGACAGATCGCCTCACACCCCGACCCCGCCCACTCCAGACACCCAGTCGGCGAATTGCGCAAAGTAATGTAAAATTATTTGACTATGGAAAATAACTAACAGCAATGTAAAAGGGGAAGAAAAAAAAAGAGGTTGGAGTAACAATAAATAATTGTATCTCTGTAAAGGGGCACAGGAATATGTACAGAAGTTCTTTCAGATGTTTAATGAAGGGCTCAATTAGTTTGCATTCTATAAATGCGTGATTCATATCCTCTTTTATAGAGGATTTCCCGGCCAAATTCGCGTGTTTGTCATTCGAATTCATTTACTTTGCATTTAAGTTAGCGCAGATCGGCCTTGCCATGCCAATTATCATTCAATTTTCCAGTTGTTGTATTTAATTTAGGATTTTGGTCGAAAGGTTTCATAGATATGTCATTCAATTTAGAAACTGCTCAACTAGCATTCAAATTAATATACACTTGTCGAAGCGTAATTTGTATCATTCAAATTAACACCTGTCATTCGTATTCGTAATATTTGTATTCAAGTTAGGAATGTTAGGGGGAAGAATTGCAACAAACTTTTTCAGTTTTTAAATAATGCAGTTAAAATGCATGATTTGGCCATTGGGGTCTAAGCCGTTATTCCATTTATTTATTTTCAGGACAATGCAGATGGGTGTAGTCAGACATAAAGTAAAGAAGGGGCGAAATCAATGGATACGGCATTTCTGCACGGACATGTTCATATACCCGGGAAAGGTTGGGGTACCCTCAATCGCTATTTTTTTTTTTTTTTTACTACAGACTCGGAATTTTACAAAAGTAATTCACATCGTCTCTTATACCCATCAGACCCCTCTGTTTTCTTAAAGAGTTTCATAGTTTACTTGCCCGCCAGCAGATCGATGGCTAAAGACATGGCTAAATAATGAATCATGTTCAAATTGTTGACTCTAGTCCCTACCCCAGTCACAGTATTGTACCCTTCTTCCATAATGAAATTATGATAAATTTATGATGAAACATAAGACAAACAACTTCCTTACATGAACATTTACAAATATACTGAGACCATCAGGTCCGTAGATGCAAGTCGTTTTTTTCTTTTTAACACTCAGACTTAAATGCTGATAAATATCAGATAAATCTAATAAGTATAAGTGTATAAATGAAAGAAAACGAAATATGATGAAATACACATGAAAAAACAATATTGAAAGAAAAAGAATGAGCTATAAAAAATGTGTAATAAACGAGAAATGTATATTGACCATCAATTTAAGTGCACAAAGTGCTAATTTAAATGCTACAAATGAATTAGAATGCTAGAAGTACACCGCCGCGTTGTCAGAAAATCGTGTTGCGCCAAATCGAATGACCAAATAGCGAAAGAAGAACATTGCTCATTATTTTGAATGAAACATACATAGATTCTAACGAAAATTCTATAGATTTGAAAACTAGAAAAGGGAATATAAACCCGAGATATACCTGACTGCACTAAAACCGTCGAATTTGAACGGAAGGCAAATTAATTTGAATGACAAACTCGCGAATTTGGCCGGGAAATCCTATATTACATTTTGGGCATACATCGTCATTGGATATTCCCCATTTGAAAATATTTCTTCTTACTGGCAATAGATTATACAGTAATTTCAAGTTAAACTCTCGTAATTGCTGGGTTCAGCATGGTTTGCAGATCGAATACACCAAGAACTCATGAGGCATTAAGCTGCATTATGAATAGTGCACGTAGTACTAGCTAGCTGCATGTACACAGTAAACACTGCAATGCACTGTATGATACATCGATCCTTCGGCACACTGCCTTTCATAACATGCGGGAATGCACACAATGGCTGCAAGGGCTGGTTGTGTGTATAGTGACCAGATAATACATTTAGCCGTGTGCGCAAGCTGTGTTAGTTTTGAGGCTTGTAGGTATATAGTCTTGACTAGTACAGACATCTTTATGATATTTCAAGCTGTTGCACAATTTCTAAGTTTACACACCAATGATAAATGGCCAAATTGAAGTTGAGAGTTTTCCACTCCTGTTTTCCCCTAATAACAACTGCACAATTAGTCTTAATCTATATTTTTGCATTTTTGAGAGCGAGCCCGCGCACGGCGATTGTTTCCCCTGTGACGGAGCGATTTCGGTTACATCGCCAGTAATGGAAAATTTGGCGGTGCTTTCTACTTGCTCTTACAACAAAAATCTCTATGGTACACCATACAAACACCATAGCAAATCTACCATAGATTACCATACAAACACCATAGCAAATCTACCATAGATCTACCATTCATTTACCATAGAACTAATTAAAATAATTGGGACAAATTTATTCATTTATTCAAAATAGGCCACACCTACATATTCTACCATTCATCTACCATAGAGTTACCATAGGTCTACCATTAAGCTACGATTCATCTACCATTGATCCACCACTCATCTACTATAGGGCTACCATTCATCTACCATTGATCCACCACTCATCTACCATAGGGCTACCATTCATCTACCATTCATCTACCATAGGGCCACCATTCATCATCCACTCAAATACCATTCATCTACCACAGCCATACCATTGTTCTACCATAGAGCCACCATTCATCTACCACAGTCATATCATTGTTCTACCATAGAGCCACCATTCATCTACCATAGAGCCAGCATTCATCTACCATAGAGCCACCATTCATCTACCACAGTCATATCATTGTTCTACCATAGAGCCACCATTCGTATACCATAGAGCCACCATTCATCTACCATAGAGCCACCATTTATCTACCATAGAGCCACCATTCATCTACCATAGAGCCACCATTCATCTACCATAGAGCCACCATTCATCTACCATAGAGCCACCATTCATTTACCATAGAGCCACCATTCCTCTACCATAGAGCCACCATTCATCTACCATAGAGCCACCATTCATCTACCATAGAGCCACCATTCAATTACATAAAAACTACCATTGATCCACCATTCACCTACCATGCAGGGGCGGATCGAGCTTTTTGCTAAGGGGGGGTTGACCAAAATAATGACGATGCGGAGCATCGTCCACGAGCCGCAAAGCGGCGAGCCGATTTTTTTGGGGGTGTTTATTTGAACCCCGTAAGTGATGTTTTCCTGGCATCTATTAACATATTGGAGACCATAAAAAGCAGTGCATGATAACGTCTTTTTAAATCAAGTAACAGTTAAATACACAGTTATATCCAGAGTTATCATGTGTTTGGTTAAGTTACCAGATGAGTTGAATATCTTCTCACAATATTTGCACTTGAAAGGGTTTCTCTCCAGCATGCGTTCTTTTTTTTTTTTTTTTTTTTTTCCCCTTTTTTTTTTGTTTTTTGGGCCGCCCAAGGGGGAGGGGGGTTTAAACCCCCTAAACCCCCCCGTAGATCCGCGCCTGCCATGCACAGTAATATCATAGTCTCACCATTCATCTACCATTCATTTACAATACATGAGATCCACAGAGTTACCATATTACATCAACCATTCACTACCATTCATCCACCATATTCAACAAAATGGTACGCTAAATTGTATCGGTGTGTACGCATTTTGTATGGTATATTCAGAATGGTGGTTTGGGTCTTGATCGATGGTAAATAATGGTGAATGCAATGCCGCTCTATTGTAAACAGAATGGTAACTACAGCGCGACTATAACATATTGAATATTTGAGAAATCTAAACTTAATGTTAACTTACAATACACAAATAAATACATATTAAAAATATGAATTTAATGAAAGTGGCAGGATGTATTTGGTTTACATCAAAAGTCGTATGCGTTTACATATGCTAAAAACTAAAATAAAAGGCAAGTTAAAAAGCAATTACTACTTATAAGACTTGTTCTGAAATGTCATATATACGTAAACATGACTAAAATAAAAGGCAATTTAAAAATATCATATAAACATGTACAATAGACACTAAGGCACAGAGTTGCATCACACCAACCATTTTCAGAACAGAACTGATGGCGCACATCACTATCAGACAATTTGACTGAATGACAGAGAACGGCCAGTATCTTCCCTAAGTGCTTGTTATCATTATCATTACCGCTATCTAGAACCCCCTATTACTATTTGTACGAATTTTTGGCCTATATAACTTACACAATCTACCAATTGACCCTGTATCTGCCGTCCTTATTAGCCTACCCGCCACCCGCCTTACCCCCTTCCCGTCCTCTTATTTATCACCAGTGTGAGTCTACCTAACCTTATCTAGTGCCTTGTACATTCTTTTGCCTACATGCCCTATACAATCTAATGTATACTTTACATTCATCCCCATATGTATTCTTAACTGCATTGTATGCATTACTATCACCATCACTTAACATATACTTATACCTCAATTTATATAAAGCCTTTGATCTACCCCACATTTTTACGGCTGCACCTACCTCCATTTTCCCACTACTCGCTTTATGGTTCCCTAAACTTACATCCTTATGACTAGCTTCCCAATCCTTATCACTACATGTACTCTCATCCAATCCAATCCAATAGGTCTTTAAAATAGCGTCTTTTCCTAACGGTTACAAAGCGCTGCACACACACCGCTCCACAATGATTGGGCCTATTAAAAAGCAGAATAGATGTGACTTTAGTAATTTCTTTAACTGGTCAAAAGATAAGGCCGTCTGCACAGCAGTAGGTAGCTGGTTCCACAGTTTTGCAGCAACCGATGAGAAAGACAATTCACCAGCACGTTTCTTACAGATACACTGAGTGAGGCAGATGCATGGATGATGACGAGCGGGTATTTTCGGACTCGAGGACGATGAACAATGTACGGGGGACATCAGTAGTTGAGAGACTTGAAGACCAGTAGTAGGATCCCAAAAGCTATTCTCTGCCGTACAGGCAGCCAATGAAGTTCAAGTCAAAGAGGTTGTATGTGAGTTCGAAGAGGAGCAGAAAAGACAAGCCTTGCTGCTCAGTTTTGGAGTCTCTGAAGACGATCAAGGTCCCTCTGGCTGAGAACACTGAAGACCCAACCCTTTCTATACTCAAACTGTTTACATGATTTTGATAGACCCTCTATGTCAAACAATCTCCCCTGTATATATCGGTATCACTACCCCCACCCCATGATTCGATGTGTAACCTCGTCTATGCCATGTTCCATCGTAGGGCCCTGCCACGTCCACATAATCATTTTCCCAGATGGTCAGATCCTTGTCCATGGCCCTTTGACGTAGGCATGCTGCCACCTTCTTCTTCTGATCCTTACTGGTCTGCAAAAAAAAAAGAGTTTGTAATAAATAACAAGTAAATTTCAAGTTCACTCAGGCCCCTTACTTATTAGACCCTATTACAAATATTTAGATTTGATTAATTTTCATCCCTTGATTTGACAAGAAGGGATATTGATGTACATGTATTATACTGTCTATCGACCATAACTAAGAAGTAAAAATATGTTTGGATTAAATGTACGTACAGCTAAGATAATGTAATGAAGAAAACACAAGGCTGGTCACTAACCTCTTGGGATAAGGAAGATAGAGTGGCTATGTGCCTGTTGTAGCTTCGACTAGTGGGGCTGTTCCGAGGATGGTCAGCAAGTCGCACAAGCTATCCTGTGCCAAACCAACATCCATTGCTGCCAGAGTAGCTCTGCGGTTTATTTCTGCAGACTTTCCACGTCCTTCGCATTCATTTTCTGATGAAGAGAATATCCTCTCCTTCTTGCAAATGAAGCAGCCAAGGACCATGGCGCAGTTCAACCCATTCCTTATTGACAAATTCTCCAGAGGAATGAGATGCCATGGAAAAGATATAAAAAAACACTTTATGGAACAGGGAAAATATTTTGAAAAGCACAATCCCTAAATAATAACAAAGTGCTAGTTATGACATACATGTAGTATATTACACAAATACACTTTTTCACAGATTTCCGACAAACCGCTGCACAATACAAGTGCATACCGATGGTGGGTTGCGGGCGGGCGCGCGCCTGTGTGAAGTTATCTACCGTAATGTCTCGGATCCTCATTACGGTAGATAACTTCACACAGGCGTGCGCCCGCCCGCAACCCACCATCGGTATGCACTTGTATTGTGCAGCAGTTTGACGTGTAACCTGTGAAAAAGTGTACTAATATCAATGTTTTTCCACCAAATACTCCAAAAATAACAAGAACATTGACACGAAACGGGTAATCAACATAACAACTTTTAACTCATGATCTTTATTTGGACATTTATTGAATATTTACTTAATTTTGGGTATCCACGTCAAATTTTGGGTAGGCTTCTGAACTAGCGCCCAAAACTCAACTAATTTCACTCAAAATCAGTACTTTAGTGACAATTGATGACACCTAAATAGCAGTAAAATACAATTTTATAACCAATATGAGAAAGAATAATTTAAAAATTCAAATTGTAAGTCTACTGTCAAACTTGCCGATCAGCCACATCGACATAAATAGTCAATACACTCTCAATACACAAAAGGCACATAATCATGCCGATCAGCCACATCGGCATGATTGTGTGCATTTGTGTATTGAGAGTGTATTGACTATTTATGTGAGCAAATGCTACCTATTAACGCGCAGTGCAGTGCTTAAGGTCAATACGCAATAGCATTGACTCTCTTATTCTCTATGCTTTGCTGGAGTAGTCTTTAGACCCCATCCTTATTTTTGTACATTCCGATGCCACCACTTCGATTCACCATAGAGTAAAGGAGGGTTTTTTCGGCCACTTAAGACAAAATCCTATTTTTTGGACTCTTTACTTCCTATTTATTATCATTTCTTGTTCAAATCAAGAAGCAAATACTATTATTATTTAAACCAAAAAAAAGAATCCCAGAAAAAAATGACAACATTCATTTCCATTTTCACTGTTTCGGAGGTAGTTTTCGGCCTAGCGAGGCAGTTTTCAGCCGCATGTACAAAGTCAATAGTAAGCAAGCAAGTGCGCCGTGCGTTTTCCCACTGATCTATAGCACTAGCGGCCGGAGCAGGTATCCCAAGCCGGAGCTTCCCGTCCCAAAAACTACCTCTGCGGTGATCAGAAATTGGAATCTGAATTAGACAGAGATATCGTGTGTGCGCTGCGGTATCCGGCTGCATTGATTAAATACATGCGATGAGATACTTTTGAGCTTGCGACTCACACAAAATCGGACTCTAAATCTGAAAAAATACTTGAAATAAAGCTCATTTTATGGTACCCATATTCCTTACACGCGTCCATTGCAAATGTGGTTCTTCAGTGACTCTGGCATGTTACGGTATGTGTGTGATATGTGATATGCTATTATGCAATGTATTTCAAAGGGATTTCATCATGCATCCAACGGACCGGCCGAAAACCCCCTCTTTTACTCTAGAGTAAAGGAGGGGTAATCGACCGTAACCAGTTTTCGGCTGGTCCGTTGGATGCATGGTACAATCCCATTAAAATACATTGCATAATAGCATATTACATATCCCACACATACCATAACATTTTTTTTTTTTTTTAATATTTTTCCCCCTTCCACAGGGTTCTTTATTTTCAAAACAAATTTCATCATATACAGAACATCCATATATCATATACAAATAATTAAATAAATAATGTTCATACATAATGGCTTGACACAGATAATAATCATCACGGCCTAAAACTTTTGTGGCAGATAAAAACAAACATTTATGACAAAATTAGTACTTAAAATATACCAACAACAAAAAAACAAACATAAAATACATGATCATGTTTATATTAGCACATTTCCAACACTCTCAAAACATTTTCTAAAGTGAAACCATTTCTTTTTCAATTTATTCTCTCTGAGATTTGTTTGGTATATATATTTTTCCATTTCATAATAACGTTTTACAGCTGATAAAATTATATCAAATGATGGTAATTGATTTCGTAATTTAGCTGAAAATATTTCTTGTCTTACAACCATCAGAACACAGTTGAGTGCATTATTATTGCTACCGCAAAATCCAAACAATTTATTTTGATTTGTAAGTTTGATCCTTTCCCCCGTGTTACGAAATATCCAGAACTCTAACTTCGACCATACCTCATTAGAACAGTTACAAAAGCAAAAAACATGTATGATAGTTTCATCATTGCTACTACAAAAAAGTACACTTCTTGTCAGTCACTAAATCAAATCTTAACAAACTGTCCTTCATATATAATATTCTATTTAAAATCTTGATTTGAAACCACCTCATGTTGATATCTATTGTTGACTGAATTGGAATTTGACAGTACGAACCCCAAAGTACATCTTGAAAATCTAAAAAACTTTTCCACTTTGTAAGGGCTTTACATTATTTTACTTTGTTTTTTAGCAAAGACTGATAAATATGTGAACAACCAACATTTGTTTTCACCACAAGGTGCACGGCTTCGGGAATAATAGGTTCTAAGGCCTTACTAGGAGCTACATGTGTATTCATTTTAAAACCTGACCGAATTGCATTACAAAGACCATAGTACTGGAGGAAATTTTTTTGTATGTCAAATCTCCGCTGAAACTCAAAATATGAACAAAAAGAACCATCTATTTTTAGGATGTCATTCACAAAACGTATTCCTCGTAAATTCCAAGCCCCCCAAAATACCACTTTGTCATTTATTTTAATGTGGGGGTTATTCCAGAGAGGTTGACTTGCAATGTCGTCAATAAGAAGTTCGACCAAGTCTGACCAAGCGAAAAGGACCTCTTTCCAAAATGGATTTGGAGTCAAGTCTGCTAATTTTCTAAAATAATGTGAGCCCATATACAGGTGAAAAAAATAGGTTTTGGGCAAGAATGAATTGAACATGTGAAAAGTGAAACTTTCTATCTGAGAATCAGTTACAAATCTTCTAATCCATGATATTTTCAGGGATTTAGCATGAATGTAAATATCAATCATCTTAACCCCACCTTTATTATACAGTTGACACATTTGTTCTCTTTTGATTTTATCAGGTGTGTTACCCCATATAAATGCATACAAAGAACGATTTATATCTTTCATAATTTGCGAATTCGGTTCTGGAAGTGAAAGCAATAAATAGTTCAATGTTGGCACCAACAAAGATTTGACTACAGTTATTCTTCCGAGGACAGTTAAGGTTCGTTTGGACCATGAAATAATTTGGCGTTTTATATCTTTAATTTTTTCAGTATAATTATGATCTACCATCTCTACTAAGTTAACCGAAAAATCTATTCCTAAGTATCTCGAATAACCTTCCGATACCCAATTTAGTTTGTGCTCTGGCATTAGCTGTTTTTTGCAGGCTCTATTTTTCCCAATCCATATCACATGAGTTTTTGTAATATTGATCTTTAGGTTTGACATTTCTTCAAAATCACCCAATATTTTCAGTGAGCTCTGTAAATCTTCTTTTGTACCGTTAAGTGTCAAAATGGTGTCATCTGCGTATTGTAGTAGTTTACTATTTTTTCCCTGTAGATGCAAGCCAATTAAATCATTGGAATGTCTAATCAAAATTCCTAATATTTCACTAACAAGTAAAAACAGGTATGGAGATAATGGGTCTCCTTGACGACATCCTTGTCCTATAGTAAATCTTTCTGTGCAAAAACCATTTACTGTGACACAAGAAGAAGCATTTTGATAAAACAGATTAATCCATTTTTTAAGCAATGGCCCAAATTGAAAAAAGTCAAGGACATTGATTAGAAACTTGTGAGATATACAATCGAAGGCCTTTTCAAAATCAATCATCAACAACATGCCTGGAATATCATTAAGTTCGGTCTTTAATAATATATCATAAAGTAAATGAATATTTTCTCCGATAAAACGGCCTTTCAAAAATCCTTTTTGATTCTCATGTATCAAGTGGGGCAATACTTGCTTTAATCGATTAGCTAAGCACCCAGATGCTATTTTGTATATAACATTTAAAAGTGAAATAGGACGCCAATTCTTTAATAAATGTCGAGGCTTGTTTCCTTTAGGGATTAAAGTGATAATACCAAATTTTTGTGATTGCGACAATTCTCCTGTAAAATAAGCAAAGTTCAAAGATCTGATCATGAACGTTTTAAGATATTGCCAAAAGAAACGAAAAAATTCAACGGTGAAGCCATCTTGCCCAGGGGATTTATTATTTTTCATACTTTTTAGCATTAAACAAACCTCACTTTCACTCAAAGGACCTTCTAATAATTTGGACAATTCTGGAGTTAACTTAGGAATATCTGGATAGTTTAATAATGTGTCTATATCTACCTCTTCAGTGTCTTTCGCCTTATATAAGTGTGAATAAAATTTAAAAATTTCGTTAGATATACCATCTTGTCCACTAATAACATCTCCATTTTCTGTTGACAATTGCCGTATTTCTTTATTTACTTTATTCTGTTTTTCCAAGTTTAACAAATATTTTGATGACCTTTCTCCTAGCTCCATCCATTTGATTCTAGATCTCATGATAATTCCATCATTTACTTTTAAGCGATAGGTTTCAAGTTGTGACTTTTTGTCACTTAATTCTTTTAGTAATGCGGTCTTATCATTCGATGTCACTAGTCTTTGTTCCAGTACTTCGATATTTCTTTCCAGTTCCTTTTCCCGACTGATGTTTTGTTTCTTAATGAACGAGCCATGGGATATAGATTCACCCCGCAATAGCATTATCAAAGTTTCAAAAAATAATTGATCATTGATAGAAAATTCACAATTTCCAACTATGTTATCGTTTTCATCAAACTCTACCTCATCTTTTGCATAAAATGTAATTGTCTCTTTTATAGTTTTTATAATTTTTGACACAAAATTTTCATCTTTTAATAGAGAATTATTAAATTTCCAAATTCCCGGACCCCGCTTAATTTTATTTAAAGTCAAGCTAAGACGAACTAATGAGTGATCTGTTCGATAAACAGATAAAATATCAGATTTATGAACTAATGATAGTAATTCTGATGATATAAAAAAGAAGTCTAATCTACTTTGTTTAAAAGGGTTCGGCTGGCGCCACGTGTAATATTTTTTCACAGGATATTTAATTCTCCATGGGTCACATAGATCTAATTCGTCCTTCATATTGTTAACCTGCTGTCTCGCCCTAGGATTATTTACATGAACATAATTATGAGTATCAAGGGTCTGGTCCTGCACTAAATTCCAGTCTCCACAAATAACAACATGTGGATTTTCGAACTCTGTTATGATACGTTGTAAATCAGTATAAAAAGTTGGATTATCAGTGTTCGGGCCATATAAAGACGCCAGTGTAATGTCGTACTCATATAATGTCAAATCTAAAACTACTAAGTTTCCACCATTGTCTATTCTACTTTGATTAACTTTGACCGGAATAGTATCCTTAAACAAAATTGCTACTCCTCTAGAGCTGGATGTATGACAAGAGAAAAAACACTTGCCTCCCCATTTGCGACATATTTCTGTTTCTATGTCAGGAGTGAAATGAGTGTCTTGAATACAACATACATCATATTGTTTAGATTTCAAATATAACAAAACATCTTCTCTTTTCTTATCATTTGTTAGGCCGTGACAATTCATTGAAATAAAAGTAATGTCACCCTGCATCAGACGAGAGTACCGAAGCGAAAAAAGACGACGAACTACCTGTGGAAGATTTTTTCAATATAAATACAACTTATACCCCATTCACAGTGGCCTCATACACCGCGACAGCAGCGGGACTGTCCCGCTGCTGTCGCGGTGTTGTCTTCAGTGTGAAGGCTCGGACCCGTTATAAACTATCGCGGGATAACACCGCCTCGCGATAACGCCGCGACAAACTATCGCTAGGTTCGCCTAGCTACAGCAGCGGGACAGTCCCGCTGCTGTCGCGGTGTTTACTCAGTGTGAAGGCTCTCCGCTATAACACCGCGACAAACACGTGTGATTTGTTTACTTACCTATCACTGACCTCTTTTCTCCAGCAATGGGTACCTTAAAATGAAATAGAAATAAAGTAACCAGTTGATTCAAATTGATTTTATTATTATGTAGATATTATAATTATCCAAATAAAAATATTTCACACTTCAAAAAATTAAAATATTCTGACTGCAAGCAATAAAAATGCTAGTTTTTTAAAAAGTAATATGATCGAGGATACAAAAAGCAACTTGACATGTTCACCTTTTGCAAGCTTGCCTCATCGTTTTTCCGTGCCGTGCTTTGCTGAGTTTTACGTTTGCTTGCCACTGTGACCCCGCGCTGAAGTATTTCCGGTCATATCGGGGTCACTCGCGGGTCATGAGCCATGCATACACGTGTTTGTTACGGAGGTAATAAAAATCACCCGCTGCAGCGTGAATGGGTACATGATATTTATCCCGCTGCTGCAGCGGGATAACTTTTCTACTGTGAATGCATTTGTAGCGGTGTTATGGCGGTGTCGCCGCTCCGCTACAACGCCGCTACAAATTTCAAAACCACTGTGAATGGGGTATAACACACACACAAAAACACAAACATCAAACACAACGGTCGAATAACGACACGCCCGACAAGCCACGGGCAACAGCATTGTGGCCAAGATAAATCCTCTCAAGACCCTTTTAAATACGAGAGCAACGATGTACATTAATTTACATAGCAGGGAGTGTAACAGAAAGAAAGATAGAGATAGATGGTGCAACATCCTAAGTTCAAGAGTTCAAGCAAGTACATTTCTAGTACAAAGGCTTATTGGAATTTACAAAGGGAGAAACCTGTTGACGGTATGCGCATGGTTTCTTATGAGATCTACATCTGAATACATTCTTTAGCGTTGCCAGATCCTGCATCCAGAACTAAACTAAAAGTACTACTCTCCACTGCCAATGTACTGAGTGAGTGTTATGTTGCTGTCTTGCACGTCAAAAATATGGCTTTTAGAATCATCAGAAGTTTCCTTCCCAAAAACGAATACCTCAGTCCTTTTTTTAAACATAAGAAAATTCCAAAATAAACAACAAATCAAAGACTGGAAATATAATGAAAATTTACTTCTGACCAATTTGATTCATAATCTTTCCCTTCTTAGGAGTACTACAATAAGTGAAAAAGTTAAAAACGTATCGAAATCAAAACATCCTCTAAACATGACATTTATTCTACCCAAGGAATAATCTGTCTGGTTTTCGAACTGCGTTACAGCTTATATTCACATTCTCTGCCTTGATTATGATATATATCTAACAAAAATAGTGGGTAGTTCACGAGAAGAGGGCATAATACAAAACATCATCATGTACATCTTATGCATGGCTTTTCTACCGACATATTTTCGAGTAAAACAAAAATTCAACAATAATAAACAACAATTTAAAAAGTAGATATATAAAGAAGGTTTTACTTCTGACAAATTTAATTCATACTCCTCCCTCTTTTAGGGGTACTACAATAAGTGAAAAAATGAAAACGTATCAAAATCAGAACATCCTGTGAACATTAAATTTTCTCTACCTTCCTTCTTTTAGGAGTACTACAATAAGTTACAAAATGAAAACGTATCAAAATCAGAGCATCCTCCGAAAAATGACATTTTCTATGGATATCGGGAAATTAAGTTCAAATCAAAAGAATGTTTATGTTCATTTCACACTAAATATCTTAGACAGACAAAATCTAAATGCAAAGAATAATCTGCCTGATTTTCGAACTGTTTTACAGTTATATCCACATTCACTCCTTTCATTATTGTTACATACCAACATTCCCAACAACAAAATAGTGGGTAATTTACTATTGGACATAATACAAAATATCATGATGTACATCATATGCATGGCTTTTCTTCATTGCCCAAAGAACTGCTTGAATCTTATTCTTAACATTCTTCACTTCGTCAGTATTACTATTCCATTTTTTCTTCCCAGAAATATTGGAGTTTATATTGTAAATAATATTGTTTGGGGAATAGGAAAAACGAATAGGCCTATACAAATCTTACGTATCGACATACACATTTTATTTGTCACTTTGGAGTGTTACAAACTGAATATTTGATTCTTATATAAAAAAAGAAAAGAAAATGCATCAAAGATAAATAAAAAAAATCCTCACCATCTGTTGATATCTTAGTCTTTTAGTCCTTCAACTTCAAGCCGATGTAGATGTAGAATTGTTTTCCTTGGTCTGTCTCATTATGACAATCGATTCAGATAACGGGAATCTTGGTTGATTTCTTTCTTTTCTTTATCTGTAATACTAGTAGTAGTCACACTTTTCAAGTTTTCAATCGTTGAAGATAAATCGCTTTAGTAGTATTGACGGTATCAATACTAACTTCAATATCAACAAAAAATTTACAGGAAAATGAACTGGTGACCATGATGATGATGACATTTTTCAACTTCTCTTTTCCAAGCCGATGTCGAACCTTTCCCTCGCTTCTCGAGCACTACTTCGATTCCAACTACGCGGATTCTCGTTGACTGATTATCCTTCTTTCCTTAATCTGTAGGCACATTTTTCTAGCTCGAAACGGCGTCGCTTCAAAAGTGGGGGTAGGTCGATAAGGAGCCTGAATGGAAGTCGGTTCTGGGCATCACGATTTTCCCTCGCAGCCACCATTAAGGCCCGGTCACACAGGGAGGACGCATGGGGAACGCACGGCCAGCGCATGGAAAATTTCCAATTTTGGCCAGTGCGTTGTCGTGCGCCCAACTTTTGTCGAAGCTATACAGCTAGCTGACACCAAATGCATAGCGCGCTGGACGCATACAGGGCGTATACAGGGCGCACACAGGGCGCACACAGAGCGCACATGAAAACAACTTCCACGAATGCACAGCGTGTTGCTAGCGCGCTGGACGAATGGTCCACGCATGCACCGCGTTCTACGACGCACGGCCAGCGCATTGGAAATCGGAAAAGAACGTGTGCCTAACTTTTGTCATAATTTTGGAAAAGCTAGCGAGCTGACACAAAATGCACGGCGTGTAGCTAGCGCGCTGTGCGTATACAGGGCGTGTGCTCCGCGTTTGTCTGGCGCTGGTCTAGCGCGCTCCACGGATGTCTGGCGCTGGTCTAGCGCGCTCCGGCGCATGTCTGGCGTGCCTTTGGCGTGTATATTCATGCGTCGAGCTCGGCGCACGTTTTTGAGCATGCTCAAAAAATCCCGACGCACACAGCGAATGACGACGCATGCATAGCGCTGGTCCAGCGTTGGTCCAGCGCGCTCGACGAACGAGTAACGAATGATGACGCACGCCTAGCGAACGACAACGCACTGGCCCAAATTGCAAATTTCCAATGCGCTGGCCGTGCGTTCCCCATGCGTCCTCCCTGTGTGACCGGGCCTTTAAGTCGCGTTGTTTCTGTTGATACTGCCGTAGTACCAGATCACGGTCAAACATGGTACCGAATCGTACAATCAAGGGGTCGGGTCCTCGCTCCTCTCCCGGTGGGCCAGGGTATCTACGAGGCAGTCGATGGGCGTTTATCAACGACATATTTGTGACAACTTCTCCCGATAACCCCAAATTTCCAATCACATCTCGTACCTTTCTTTGCACATTCTCTCCTGCTTCCTTTGCTATTCCGTATATCAGTAGGTTCTGCTTTCTGTTGTGAATGTCCATCGCCAAGATGGCTTCTCTCAGCTCCTTCTCTGCCTTTAAGCGTTCGTTCTTTAATGCAGGTATGCTCTGTTCTAAATCATTTATTCTTGTGGATGAGTCGATAGTTGTCGCTTTTAGGTCTTCTAGTCCGTTGCGCAGTTCGGTAATGTCTTTTTTAATGGTTGCCACGTTGGCGGCCAGCCCATCAAATCGAATCGATACCATAACATGCCAGAGTCAATGAAGAACCACATTTGCAATGGAAAATATATCCTTAACTATCACATTTTAGCGATGTAATCGGCGGTCCCGCTACCCGAATCTGAAAAATCAAGTATCTTACGCGTGTCTGTAAGAAATATGGGTACCATAAAATGAGCTTTATTTCAAGAATTTTTCAGATTTAGAGCTCGATTTTATGCGAGTCGCAAGCTCAAAAGTATCTCATAGCATGTATTGAATCAATGCAGCCGGACGCGAACTTTTTTTTCCTACGAACTTTTATACCTGGCGCATGCTCACATACGAACTGTTATACTTGACGCATGCAAAGAGGTCACAAACAATTAGACTTTGATTGTTTATTGCTTTGCCTCACTATTTATAAAGGTAAAAAACTAAATAAACTGAGATTTGAACCCTCACGGCAACTCCAAGGTTATATCAGTAACACGCTGTCCTTACCGATTGAGCTAACGATGAGTTGATGAAAGATTGCTTTGTATAATTACTATCACCCTATTGACCGCCCTACCGGATTCCACGTGCGCATGCGCTGGTTTCCTTCGCGAGTGCGCATGCGCAGGTTCCCCTCGCGAGCTCAAAGTTCGTAGGAAAAAAAATTTCGCCAGCCGGATACCGCAACGCACACACGATATCTCTGTCTAATTCAGATTCCAATTTCCGATCACCGCAGAGATAGTTTTCGGCATGGCGAGCTCCGGCTTCGGACACCTGCTCCGCCCGCTATAGACCGAATTTTCCGTCTCTTTCGTTCGTTAAGCCTCTTATTTGGGTAGGGTCGGCTCTCTGTTTAGAGACGGAAGCCGACTATATGCATCCCCTTGCTAACACCATGGCCATTTATGGCCATATTCTTATGCCCCGAAAATCCCCCTAAATGTCATTTTACCTCGTGCATGTTGTATTGTAAATTAGGCCTAGGCTATAATAAATCGGTTTCACTTACCAACTTGACTGAAATAATCCGTTTAATGGTCCCTTTTTAGGAAATTATGGGTCAAAATCGAAATCCATGTTGAAAATCTTGCAAGACGTATTTTAACTCTCGCTGCGCATGACGTCATCTAAATCTCATCTCTTCTAGTCTACGCCGAAGGCAAAATGATTATGAAGAAAAACCGTAATAACGCCATTACGAACGTGTAGCTCGCGCACAGTTTTTCCTTCATAATCATTTTGCCTTCGGCGTAGACTAGAAGAGATGAGATTTAGATGACGTCATGCGCAGCGAGAGTTAAAATACTTCTTGCAAGATTTTCAACATGGATTTCGATTTTGACCCATAATTTCCTAAAAAGGGACCATTAAACGGATTATTTCAGTCAAGTTGGTAAGTGGAACCGATTTATTATAGCCTAGGCCTAATTTACAATACAACATGCACGAGGTAAAATGACATTTGGGGGGATTTTCGGGACATAAGAATATGGCCATAAATGGCCATGGTGTTAGCAAGGGAATGCGTATAGTCGGCTTCCGTCTCTAAACAGAGAGCCGACCTACCCAAATAAGAGGCTTAACGAACGAAAGAGACGGAAAATTCGGTCTACGCCCGCTAGTGCTATAGATCAGCGGGGAAACGCACAGCATGCGTGCGCGCTTCCTATTGACTTT
The DNA here is from genome assembly GCA_035222895.1 of Strongylocentrotus droebachiensis. Classification (NCBI taxonomy): domain Eukaryota; kingdom Metazoa; phylum Echinodermata; class Echinoidea; order Camarodonta; family Strongylocentrotidae; genus Strongylocentrotus; species Strongylocentrotus droebachiensis. Next base: position 25,888 of record JAVYIG010007070.1, read on the forward strand.
GTACATGCGACCGAAAACTGTCTCGCTAGGTGGATAACTGTCTCCGAAACAGTGAATATTGAAACGAATATTGTCATGGCAATTCATGATTTTTGTTCTGGGATTCTTTTTTTTTGTTTAAATAATAATTATATTTGCTTCATGATTTGAACAATAAATGATAATAAATAGGAAGTAAAGAGTCCAACAAAATTGGATTTTGTCGAGTTAAGTGGCCGAAAACCCCCTCCTTTACTCTAGATCTAGTATATTCTTAATCATTTGATTTGGCTTTTTGAGCCATTCACCCCTTGAGCATGCAATACAATCTCAAAGTAACAGTTTGCAAACTAAAAATATTGTTTGATAGTAAGTACATACCTCCCAGACACACGTGAGCCTTTTGCAAAGCAGCTGCAAGTTGTGGGCCACTAATGACGCAGATCTTTACATGTGGGACCAGGGCCAAAAATAGGGCTGTCCAAATACTTATTCAGGGAAAGCTTCCTCGATCTCTGAATTAGCTGTTAGTTCTTCTGGCACCTCTCCAGCATTCATTTTACTCTTCTGTAATACCTGGTATTGATCTCCTTTGAACACCTTCCTCTTCCTCACATATTTTGGAGTTTTGCGAAGCATTTTCAGTGAGTAGAAACTGCGGTTGACACACAGAAACCAACGGCTAGAAGAGTTATTCAAATCTTGATTTCTTTAATCGATTGAGACTAATTGAGTGCAAACAGAGGTGGCGGAGCGACTTCCAAAGTGGGGGGGGGGGGGGGGGGGGGCACCAACAAAAAAGGTCACTTTCTCAAAAGCAAAAATATATATTTAAAAAAAAAACATTTGTATATACCCCCTATATTGTGATTACATTATCAGGGATGATTTCAATATTTTTGTTATCTTTATAAATAAGATTTGTGAGGTCGCAGTGCGAAAAATTACATCTTATAAAGAAGAAAAACCCAATCCTGATGGGTTTATTACATTATCATAACAGAAGACTGAAAAGACCTTTGATAATTACCATAATTATAACATCTATAAATGCGAGTGTGCTTTGGGTGATATTGCTCTTAGTAGCTGGAAATTAGGGGCACGTGATGAGAGGAAAAGGGGACACTTATCGAAAAGGGTGACACTTATTAGAAAAGAAAAGGAGCACGTGTCAAATTAATTACAACGGGTAATTATCAGAAGGTGAAAATGGGGCACCTATCATTGTTAAAGGGTAATTATCTGAGGTGAAAAGAAAAGGGGCACTTGTGAGAATGAAAAAGGGGCACTAATAATAAGGGGAAATGTTCATTTTTTGTATGAAAAGGGGCACCGATCAGTTTTTAATAGGGGCATTTTATACGAGGGAAAGGGGGGGGATTTATGAGAAGGGCGAAGTGGCTATTGTTAGGAAGGGAAAGGGGCACGTGTAAAAATAAAAGGGGCAGTTATTGAAGATGAAAAGAGCACTTATCAGGAGGAAAAGGGACACTTGTCAAAATAAAACGAGTACCTCTCAGAATTTAATAGGGTCATTTACTAGAGATGGAAAGGGACTATGATAATGAAGAGGGACTACATATGAGAATGAAAAGTAACTGTTTTCATAGATGAAAAGGGGCATTTATGATAAAGGGAAGGGGCTCTTTTTTAAATGGGGGCACTTGTTAGAAAGGAAAGGGGGCACATGTGAAAATATAAGGTGCGCTTATCCGAGTTAAACAAGGGGTAGTTATTAAAAGGGGAAAGGCCCCTCTCAGATTTAAATAGGGAAATTATCAGAGGTGAATGGGGCACTTATCAAAAGTGAAAAGGGTCACTTCTCGTATCTGAAAAGGGGCACTTACTAGAGATGAAAAAAGGGCACTTATGAGAATGGAAAATGGACACTTATTGCAAAGGAAAACCGGAACTTATCGAAGGAAAAAGGGTACGTACCAAAATAAAAGGGGCACTTATCAGAGATGGAAAGGGGAAGGGGCACTTAAAAAAAAATTATAGGGGCAATTTTTAAAGTAAAAGAGGCCCTTTTATGTAAAAAGTGCCACGTTAGAGCCACCATAGAGTCACTAACCACTAGTAATATATCATAAAGTCATCATCCACCATAGAACTACTGCTAAAATATCTTACACCACAGGGATATACCATTCAACGGAAATACCATATAATATACTCTACCATATATCATACTGTGGAAATACCATACACCATTCAGCCACCATAGAGCTACCATAGATATACCATTCACTTTAGAGCCACCGTAGAGTCACCAACCACCATTAATATATCATAAATTTATCATCCACCATAGAGCTACCACTGAAATATCCTCCACCATAGGGATACCATTCAACAGAAATACCATAGAAATATATTCTACCATAAAACATACCGTAGAAATACCATACACCATACCTCCACCATAAAGCTACCATAGATCTACCATTCACTGTAGAGCCACCATAGAGTCACAAAACCACCATAAATATACCATAAAGTCATCATCCACCATAGAGCTACCACTGAAATATCTTCCACCATAGGGATACCGTTCAACAGAAATACCATAGAAATATATTCTACCATATAACATACCGTAGAAATACCATACACCATACAGCCACCATAGAGCTACCATATATCTACCATTCACTTTAGAGCCACCATAGAGTCGCATAACCACCATAAATATACCATAAAGTCATCATCCACCATAGAGCTACCACTGAAATATCCTCTACCACAGGGATACCATTCAACAGAAATACCATAGAAATATATTCTACCATATAACATACCGTAGAAATACCATACACCATACAGCCACCATAGAGCTACCATAGATCTACCATTCACTTTAGAGCCACCATAGAGTCACATAACCACCATAAATATACCATAAAGTCATCATAGAGCTACCACTGAAATATCCTCCACCATAGGGATACCATTCAACAGAAATACCATAGAAATATATTCTACCATAAAACATACCGTAGAAATACCATACACCATACCTCCACCATAAAGCTACCATAGATCTACCATTCACTGTAGAGCCACCATAGAGTCACAAAACCACCATAAATATACCATAAAGTCATCATCCACCATAGAGCTACCACTGAAATATCTTCCACCATAGGGATACCGTTCAACAGAAATACCATAGAAATATATTCTACCATATAACATACCGTAGAAATACCATACACCATACAGCCACCATAGAGCTACCATATATCTACCATTCACTTTAGAGCCACCATAGAGTCGCATAACCACCATAAATATACCATAAAGTCATCATCCACCATAGAGCTACCACTGAAATATCCTCTACCACAGGGATACCATTCAACAGAAATACCATAGAAATATATTCTACCATATAACATACCGTAGAAATACCATACACCATACAGCCACCATAGAGCTACCATAGATCTACCATTCACTTTAGAGCCACCATAGAGTCACATAACCACCATAAATATACCATAAAGTCATCATAGAGCTACCACTGAAATATCCTCCACCATAGGGATACCATTCAACAGAAATACCATAGAAATATATTCTACCATATAACATACCGTAGAAATACCATACACCATACAGCCACCATAGAGCTACCATAGATCTACCATTCACTTCAGAGCCACCATAGAGTCACATAACCACCATAAATATACCATAAAGTCATCATCCACCATAGAGCTACCACTGAAATATCCTCCACCATAGGGATACCATTCAACAGAAATACCATAGAAATATATTCTACCATATAACATACCGTAGAAATACCATACACCATACAGCCACCATAGAGCTACCATAGATCTACCATTCACTTTAGAGCCACCATAGAGTCACATAACCACCATAAATATACCATAAAGTCATCATCCACCATAGAGCTACCACTGAAATATCCTCCACCATAGGGATACCATTCAACAGAAATACCATAGAAATATATTCTACCATATAGTACATCATAGAAATACCATACACCATAGGACGGCATCAATGATATACCATTGACCATAGAACTCCACCATTCAGCAATTGTGTGGTGTACCATAGAAATACCATTCACCATAGAGCCGTACCATAGTAATACCATATATAGATTCTACAGATTTGTCATGGACACCACAAATTGAAAGGGCGATATCAACAATAATACGGGATGTTTTTGTCTTACGAAGAGTTCGACCATTTATCTATCAACGGACTGCTCTACTTTAATATTATACGATGATGCGATCTCGTTTTGATTATTTTAGTACGATTTGGATGAAACCCGACTCTTGGCACCTAAAGAAGCTTAAGATATTACAAAACAGTGCATTAAGAATAGTACTTTTGGTGGATTCTCGCTTCAGCAGACATGAACTTTACAATACTGAGATTAAAACTTGATTGTCTCAATGTTAAAGTTAAGAAGGACCTGGTTATTCTGGTGTACAGAATACTTAAAGATAAAGTTCAGTTCTGGTCATGCGATTGCATTGTGAAAGAAACGATGTGGAGTCGATCAGAAAGGGTTGATCATCTAGCATATAAGTATTTGTGTGTATTGCAAGGTTCTGGAATTATCAAAATGATGAGATATTTGGCCAAGTCTTGGTAAAGTTACAAGCACTTTACACAGAAAGATGCATATGGGAGTACACGATCACTTGGCGTAAAAATCCGTCCCGATGTCTACGGTGTTATATGCCATATTTAGAATTTGAAGGCATTTGAAGAGCCATCTTTTTTAGGGAGCATGTTTTATTTGATGTTATTCCACAATTGCATAATAACAATGATAACGCTCACAAATTATTGTTCACCTCTTCCCAGAACTCAACCTTCTCTTTAACAATAAAGTACCAGATATTCTCTCTACTAAAGTCATTTTGAAAGAAAGTAATTATAAACTTAGAAACAGGGAATGAACTTTCAAGATACCTAAACCGAATACCAATTTTCTAAGAAGCACTACTCTTTATATCGCAACTCGGCTATTTAATCACCTACCCCAGTGTACCAGAAAAGAAACTCTGCTTTCAAATTTGTATAAAGGCGATCGATGGTTTTTTCCCCTTCGTTCTAATTGTTATTGTTTATCTGTATGTATGTCTCTCTCCCTCTCCCTTTCTATTTCTATCTTCTCATCTCTCTCTCTCTCTTTCCCTCTCTTCCTCGCTCTCTCGCTCCGGTTCACTTAATCTACCTCTGATGATTTGTTTTATGATAAGGAGCTTGTGGTTTGACTAGATTGTATTTTCCCCTCAAATTTCTGATATATTTAAAATACGAAGTGTGATTATTATTAAGAGTTATTTAAACATTTGTATTCTTGTTATTCCTTTTTTGGACACTGTATTCTTGTAATTTGAATTTGTATTATGAATTATATTTATTTTGTTTATGTATATTGTATGAATGTTTTTAACGGACTTGCTGAAAACAGCCTTGTGGCTGATAGCAGGTGTTTTAACCGTGGAAAAATAAATAAAACAAACAAACAATCAAACAATCTACTACTTATGAATGTTTTAAAATGCTGCAAAATGCCGTTTGTTATTATGTGCTTACCTAAGATTTATCGTCCGGCATGTTAAACAATTATAATTCCATAACTACTCGTGTATTCGAACTGTCGTTAAATTTTAAATATTGCTCTCACATAAATAGAGAACATCAGTTACCGATCGTTTCTGGAAGATATTCAAATACTCTGAAAAATAAGAGGATATGCAATTTTCGTGCACCAAGTATGAATTCCATTATTGATTGAATGCCCTTTTTATCAGATTAAATAAAATCAAATATATCACATCTATTTAAGCAGAATACCCTGTGCATAGGAGATAGGCAAACTAGCCAGAGCAGCTATTACAATTTTACTGTTTCCAAAGCTCTTTGGAACCCTGTTAATTATTGATTTTCTACAAACATTGTAAAATAAATAAATTACATGGTTATCAATATAACCTGTAATGTTGATATGATACTAATTAACTGTTATAGTCAGGTTCAGGGTTGCACTTAACTCGAACGACACTTATACACATACATCATTGTATCTACTTGTATTTTAATACGGAGACACTTTAATGCGTTAGCCATTAGTGAAGCTTCTCCTTTTGAGGCCAGAATAAACTCAGCGGAACTCGATATTTGGGTATTACAAAGGAAATACCCTGTCATGGGGAGGATCGCACCTCTCTCCTTTTAAAAAGTTCGGGATACTCTACTGGGGATATGCACAGCTAGGTAAAGGGTTAAAGATTAGATGAGTGTTTAAATAAACTACTGATAGTAAACAAACGACATGCAATAACTGTCTGATTTGCACTTTGATTTAAGCAAAGGCTCAAACATTTTGGAGATGTTTGCGCAAACCAATTTGCGTTATGCCACGGTTATCGAAACAAACCAGTGCTTCACTCAACCCTACACTATTTTCGATGCCTTTAGTGCAATCCGATTAAATAGACCCTCATCCATAATTTCAATAAAACAAATTATGGGGATGGCGTTAAATTATAATTCTAGAGGATAGTTTCATTTTGTATACGCTGTTCAGTAAATAAACATCGGGTGTATATTTAATTTGCAACGAGATCGTATACTTTCTTTTCCTACATTTCTAATTCACTATTCAACACCTTGTTTATTGGATCTTCTGACTTTTAAGATAAAGTAGAAACTTAAACAAGAAAACACGTAAATGTTAGGATTTCTTTATGTCCCTGTATTTAATCGATACAACAATATTCATACTAAAATGGTCATTGATGCACATGAACGTGGTGGTGCATGATGAGGGGACAGTAACTTTTCATTCAGCTAATACACATGATGTTTATTTACTGAAAACGATTCGATATCCTTTGAAAAAAGGAGAGGACTAGAGCAGGGGCGGATCCAGGATTTGCCGATAGGGGGGGGGGGGGGGGCTAAAATGTGAAAATGTCGCCGACCAATATCTCGCTCAGTAGGGGGGGGGGGGGGCGGGGGGGGGGGGGGGTAGTGATCATAATTTTTTTTCTCGTATTTGACCTCGAAAATGTGAAAATCGTGCCGACCAATATCTCGCTCAGTGGGGGGGGGGGGGGGGGGGGGTATGCATCATTTATTTTTTGTATTTGACCCCGAAAACTTTTTTTTTTTTTTTATTATTTAAAAAAAACAAAAAAAAAGCAGGGGGGGCCGGGCCCGTCGGCCCCCCCCCCCCCGTGGGTCCGCGCCTGGACTACAGTGTGTTTTAGTAATGGTGAAGTTAAAGGGATAGTCATTACGAAAAGCTCTCGCTAAAACTATACCCCACCACTATAACACAGGAATCCATGTAAATCAGGTGGGGTATCTGGACCCCACTTTCGTTTCTCTCGTTCAAACTTTGAGAGAGCCACTAAATACCTCACCACTATAACACAGGTACCAATGTAAATCAGGTGAGGGTATTACGACCCCACTTTCGTTTCTCTGGTTAAAAACTTGGACAGAGCCTTGAGCTCTGCGTGAGAGATTATGATATTGGATTGCAGCTGGACTCTTCATCATCTTACGTAATACTAGTGTAAACAAACTCTTACTGGGGTTCTGCCTGAAAGGAAATGAGAAGTAGGAAATAAGTATTTTACTTGTATTAAGATATTTTCATGTCCAAAAGTCACTAATAATTTAGATGAACATTTGTGAAAATTAGCACTCTTTCTCCCTTCCTGTCTGCCTCTATCATGCTTATCTATCTCTCCCTCTCTATCACCATGTGAAGATCTCGGCAGGGGGGATTACATTGCATAGCGCTAGTGTTTACTTTAGGCTAAGCTCTAGGAGTAGTGAAAGTCAAATGGGGGTTTAAATTTTAAATGACGAGTTTTCGTCATGTTGAGTTCTGTTGCAGAGGGCGCTACACAATTCTTTTTTTGTTGGTGAGATAATGAAAAACTGAGTGTCAAATTTGAAAGAACATACAATTTAAATGACAAAATCATCTTTGTTTGATTAAAGATCGGTTCAGAGACGGCTGAAATATCCATAAATATAACAATTTCTAATACTTGTGTACCACCACAAATAGTAGTTTGATTTGAAAAAACCCGTTCAAAAAACGAAATAACGCCTTTACGCCTTTTACGCCAATACCGATGTCAGCTTTATTGTTGGCATTTTCGTGTTGGTTATATTACGCACAACCAGCCGGCCTATGCATTGTCATTTGTAATTAAATGATTAATAACGGTCACCGTATTTTTTGAAAGTGGAGCTGAATTGGTATGATCGTATTGGCTAAATTTCACACATTTTGAGGTCTAAAACTAGAAATGCAATCGTGTCACAACGATGTGCGTGCAATGACGCCGTGTTTCTACGTGTCGAACGAAAGAGCTTCTCTCGGACTATCCAGAGCAATTTGTACGAAATCTTTAGCTTCTGTAATATTGGAGACAGGTAGGGCGAAAGAAAGGCCTCAATAGTGACCTTGATGGGATGGTAGTGAATATGCCTACGATGTTTGAAAGAAATTGGGATAGGGGAAACAACCTAGAAAGGGCTCGCAAGCACTGCGTGCAAAAACAAATGGGATTAGTTGCATGTTCGTCATTGCAATCAAGATCGTTCTAGGGGTCAAAAGCGTGAACCCGATTTGCCCCATAGACAATGCGTGTAATGCATGGGCGGAAAACGTAGAGGATCTGTATTATGACCGGAGTTAAATTGTTTTTTCTCTCTCTCTCTTTATGTCTCTTTATGGGCCGTATATGGTATCATTGGAAAGAGAATTTCATGGTCGTTATTGTAAACTACTCTCTTTTTTTCTATGATAATCCTATCGAAACATGTGATGTAAAATAGATTTAAAGGACAAAATGGCGTCTTAAATAGCCCCCTTGACCAATTTCAAAAATCCGGCCACGAGGTGCCCTGCGTATTGCATCTCGGAATGTCATTGCAAATTTTCAAGGAAAAAAAAGGATGTTTAGGGGGCGAAAAGTAGTCTGAAAAAAATGACGTCATGGCCGATAAGTGTTATAATCGGGCGGAATTCGTATAGTGACCCTTGTTCAAATGCGATTTACTCACAATTTTCTGTGTAAACATATACCATACTTGGTATCATTCGAAAGGGCACTTCATTGCGGTCAGTTTGACACCATTGTCATCTGCACGCAATGTACTGCACGCATTGAAGGCGCTATTACGTAATGCATATCAAATTCATCATTTTTGGCGATAACTTTGCGCTGACGTTATTAAAATTTCCCAAATTTAGCGGACAGTTGTCACGTTTATGGATACATGTGTCTGCAAAGTTTCAACGACGTAGGTATAAAGATCGCTATTTTAGAGCAAGTTGAAGTTATTTCGGAATTTTCTTGAAAATGGCGAATTTGGAGGGCAATTTTCGCAAATTTGGTCAGTGATAGGGTATATAATTTTGTATATGGCTGGAAAGGGCATATCCTCAAGTATCTAAATCCAAAAAAGGGTACGGGTCTGCCAAGCCATTATGGAGATACGGCCACAGAGAGAAAGCCAATTCCCAGAACTTTAGAGGGCGCTATTTATGTTGTGCAAAGCCATTGGAGCGTGAAATTTGGCATGGCTATGTGCAATTATGAGATAAAGATAATGTGAGATTTAAATACAAAACGGAATTTATATGAGAAAGTTATGGCAGTTTTAGATTATTTAGGGGTCCATTTTCAAGAACTTGAGAGATTTTTGACGGAGTCGGTCTTAGATTTGAATTTCGAGTATGAAGATGGCATTTTGAAGGTCAAGTCATCCGTCGCAGATGAAAGAACATCTCTCAGACTATCTAGAGGAATTTGTTAGAAGTTTGTAGGATCTGTGATAGTGGAGATAGGAAGGAAGAAAGAAAGGCCTTAAAATGGACCAGAAACGGACAAAATGGCACCTGGACGGTCATGCATGAGTGATTTCGAAAATCGAAAAAGTAGGTGACCTTGATGAGATGCTAGAGACTATGCCTATGAAATTTGAAATGAAAAGGACAAGAGGAAGGCACCTAACTAGGAATCACAAACACTACGTGCAAAACGAATGCGATTTCCTGACGATACTAAGGAGGAGAATATTAATGGGGCAGAATGTGAACGAAAACAAGGCAATGACGAAGGTTCGTCATTGCAATTACCTTCATAGGAATGTTAGGTTCTAAAAGGGTACTAAATGTGTCATAGATAAGAACAAGAGCAATAACCATGCACTTTGAAGGCATTTGCGGTCTGAAAACAGAACTGAACTATCCCATTAAATAGCTGCTCTATTTTTCATTTTTGGGTTGTTCTGGGTCTTCTGACAGACATGGAATTCGACGAGGCAGTTTTACCTGTTTGACTGATAATCTATCTTATCTCACACGAACACACGGGTACTCATAACTGCAAAATATCACCGAAATACAACTAAGTCTTACCTGTGAGTGTGGTGGTTTATTGAATATTCCATTCACCAAATGATAAAGAATGCGCATGCGCAATAATTAGATAGTATAGTATTAATGACTGCTTTGAGAGAAATAGTTGTTTTTATACGCTCAAGGGAAGTTTAGAATTGTGCTATTACCCGAGGCGTGCTGAGGGCAATAGCCCAATTGTAACCTTCCCGAGAGCGTATAAAAACAACTATTTCTCGAATATTAAAGCAGTCATTAATACTTTTATATGCCGAAAAAAAATAGACTAAAAAAAAAAAAAAAAAAAAAAAAAAATTGTCGAAGATGGGAATCGATCTCTTGCGTACAAAAGGTGATGTGACTAAAATAACCGCCTTAAACCGCTCGGCCATCGCGCTCTGTAACCATATCTTGCAGTTTTCTCTAATATATACATTAAAATGGATTGAAAACGGCTTCGCGTGGTGGATGCTTCGCGGCTGCTCCATTAAACGGGCCCTTCTTTTACTTTTGCAATGCATATTGGCACGAACTTAGATCAAGATCTATCGGCAGATGTTGTTTTTTTGTTTTTGGAAGTTTATTTTTGTCTTCATGTCAACAATGCAAGATAAAATTGTCGGTAAGATCGATCGAGATTAAATTGTATTGAAATTACCGACCATTTCTTTGCACACGTACGGTATCCTCGATCGCTCAGACCATTTTTTAACATGTAAACCTATGGGGTAACCATGGAGACTGAACTATTTTCCCGGTAACCATGGTTACTGGGATTTTAGAACTGTTTTAACCATGGTTACTGGGAATTTTACAGAAATAGTTAAAGTTTATGAATGCAATTTCGACCAATCAGATGGCTGGATTTCTTAAGTGAGGTATATAATTATTAATATGTATATGATTAACAATACTGAATGAATATTGCTTCTTGTAAGTGTCGGCTTGCATGGTGATGTAGATAAACAGTAGGCTTGCGGGTGCACCATGTGAGAGAGAGAGAGGGGGGATTGAGGAGTCCTGAAAAGGACTTTCGGTAATATTTCTTGAGGATGTGTAGTCCTGAAAAGGACGGTTTGTGTAGTCTTGAAAAAGACTGTTGGTTATCTTTCTTAGCTTATAGTTCTAAGGAGAACTATAGCGCTTGGAGAGGATGAGTGGCGGGAGTTGCTCGACGTTTCAAACAGGTTGACTATCCGTCGTCAGGAGTAGAGAATAGCTGGCGTGCGCGAGCTTAAGTTATCTGGGTGCGGACGTCGGGGCAAAATACATGACCGTGTGGGCTTAAGTCATCGGGGAGTGGACATGGATGCTCTGCTGGTCCGTCTGACTGTCCGTCTGGGCTGGAGTTTCCGGGTTGCGGACTTAGGAGAGTTTCGAATCCATGAGTGGGGTGTGCTGTCGGCGAGACACTGTGTGTGTCCCCGACGTAGGCGGCGTTGTAGTCTGCTGCCGTGTGCTGTTCATTGTAGCTGTGAGGCTGGTGGCTGCTTTGAGGGTTCGGCGGGTGGCGGTGGTTGATGTACGGTTGTCTGTCGGGGTGGTGGGGCCGGTGGTGGAGGCGGTGGTGGAGGAGGAGTGACCGGTTACTTGTTGATGAGGGGTTTCCAGATGCCGTTGATGTATAATCCTGAGTCCAGGGGCACGGTGTTGTGACGGTGAATTTCGATGGCCTCTCGGATTCGGCGCGTATGCCAGTGCTTCATTATGGGGATGAGATGACTGCTATCCTATTCGATGGTGTGTTCGTGTTGCTTGGCGTGTTTGACGATGGCAGACTTATCCCAATCGCTGAGTCTGAAGCTGGTTCTGTGCTCCTTGAGTCTTGTTTCCAGATTTCTCCCCGTTTCACCAATGTAGACTTTTCTACATTCGCATGGTATTTTGTAGACTCCTGCTATATTGTGGTTTGTTGGAGGAACTGTGTCGAACTTGGATGTCTGTTGATTGAAGGATACGTTGAATCTTGTGAGAGGCTTGACCAATATAGGGAAGAACAACAGTTTGCTTCGGTGGTGTAGCTGCGGGTTGGTTCTCTTCAGGGGTGGTGTTGGCTGCGGGCTTGCTGGCGGGAGTCTTTGAATTGATCGTATGTCTTTGGTATTTGTTGATGCTAGTTAGGGTTGTGGTGACATGCTGAATTTTCAGGTCTAGATGGTCTGCATCGCTGAGTTGATGGGCTCGGCGGATGAGGCCGTTGGGGACTGATTGTAGTACGGATGGATGGTGGAAGGATCTGTAGTGAAGATATCTATCGGTGTGTATGGGTTTCCTGTAGACTTGATGAGCGGGCTTTACGGATGGCGATTTGGTAACGAGGACGTCTAGGAAGGGGATGCTGTTGTTAAGCTCGGTCTCCATGGTGAATTTGATGCTCGGCTGATGCTGGTTGATGTGGGCGAGGAAGTGGTCTAAGTAACGTCTGCTATGTGGCCAGATGACGAATGTGTCGTCGACATATCGGAGCCAGAGAAAAGGGCGTTGTGAGAGAGTCTGGAGTGCCGTTGTTTCGAAGTGCTCCATGAAGATGTTGGCTATAACCGGTGAAAGAGGCGATCACATGGCTGCGCCTTGAAGTTGCTGGTAGTAATTGTCTCGCCATCTGAAGGAAGTTGAGTTGAGGCAGAAGTACATGAGGTCATGTATTTCATCCGGTGTCAGGAGGGTTCTGTCGGGGAGAGTGTCGTCAGCTTCGAGGCGTTCTTTGGCGATTTGGCAGGATTCGGTGACAGGAACATTGGTGAAGAGACATTCAACATCGAAACTGACCATGATGTCTTTGTCGTGTATGGTGGTCTTGGAGAGGATGTCGACGAAATGATTGGAGTTATTGTTGTGGTGCTGCGATTGTCCTACGAGTGGTTGGAGAATCGAGGTCAGGTGTTTGGCTGTGTCATAGCAAGACGATCATCGGGTTGAAATGATGGGACGAAGTAGAATGGTAGGTTTGTGTATATTCGGCTGGCCAAACAGGATGGGGCAGGTAGCTGAAGATGTGCGAAGTTTGAAGTAGAGTGGCTTGGATATGACTTCTGTTTTGTGAGGAGAGAGGAGTCGCTGGTTGAGTTTCCTTTCCGTTTTTACTGTGGGATCTTTCTTTAGTTGTTTGTAAGTCGGAGTCTCGAGGAGCGCACCGATCTTATTGTTGTAGTCCGCTTTGTTCAGAACTACTCTAGCGTTGCCCTTTGTCTGCCTGTAGAATGTGTATTGACGGGTTGCTGCGTAGATTTTTGATAGCGGCTCGTTCTGGTTCGCATACAAGTTTGTATGTGGGACTATGATCTATATTATTTTCATGAAATACATAGGCAAATGGTTTTCAAACAATATTATTCCTCAAAAAGAATATCTATAGACATATTTAAAAGTTACCATATAAATTGTAGATATTTTTGGAGTAAAGACAAAGAACCACCAGTAGCATAGTCAAGGCTAAAGCTGCGCCGACCACCAGCGGCTACCCTGATCTGAAACTGTGGCTCTAGCTGCAGGTATGGTATCTAGCTATGCGCTCTGGCGGGTTTCGCGGCGGCGCCGGCGGTGGACGCCAGGCCTGGGCGTACTGCACGAAGCTAGCCTTGCCGGATCGCGTCGAGCTAGCTAGCCCGGCGCAGGGGTGGTTCCAGAGGGGAGCGTGTGGGTGCACGCCCTCTTTTTCCTTCCGAAAAAAACAGGGGAAAAGCCAAGAAGTTTTACATAAATGTGCAGTTTACGCATTCAGAAATGCCTCAGAATGTACCATAAATCATCTTAAGGTTTTATTTTGTCAGGGGCCGTCTGACCGATAAAGGCTTCGCGCTCGTAATATTGTACTCTTCATGCCCATCTTTTTACAATATCTTGGATCAGCCCTTGCAGCCGGTCGAGCAGGATGTATAACGCATAGGCTGTCTGAACAAATATACTCACGCGTATTCCGCACAATCATTCCACAGTAAGTTATTGTTACAGAATATAATCAAGAGACGACGATGTACGGTAGCCGAGTAGCGCGCGCGCGCTGGATGACTTATTGTTCAGTATATTACTCTGTACTACGATACTCCAAGTGACAAATAGTCTTGGTATGATACTATTGCAACTAGGCAACCTAGATTACAGATTATATATTCTCGTATATTATTACTGTGCCACTACGGATAACCTGCTACGGTATCTTACTCTGCCGATTATTAGTATCAGGTGCATTTTGACTATAGGGCAAGTCAGATTACATTGCAATTAATGCTGTATTACTGCACGAGTAGAGGCAAATTATGCGATTGTACTGCGAGTTCTACGGCAAAACTGTAGTAGTACCGCAGTAGTACTACGACTACAGACAGATTGTGATATTGTACTGCGGGTATTACGGTAGTACTGTAGTAGTATTGCAGTAGTGCCATGGGTACCACATATTGTGCGATAGTACTGGGGTATTACTACAGTAGTACCGCAGTAGTAATGCCGTAATACCACAGGTACTACAAGTACCACAAAAATCCTACGGATACTACAGTAGTACCTACAGTGGCGGATCAAGGGATGGGACCTTGGGCCCGATTTCCCTCCCCTGGCCAAAAAAAATAGGCCATTTGTTTTGCTCAAAGGGGGATGTTAAATAAATCTTAACTAGTGCTCACAACCCCTCCCCCCCCCCCCCTTCCCAGCTTATTCGGCCGGTCGGCTTTGTCGCCGCTCAATATCTTCTCACGAATTGGGCCCCTCCCTCGCTGTTGACTGGATCCGCCACTGAGTGATTGCAATACCTTTGTACTTGGGAAGCTCAGAGAACCGGTATTCGAGGTTGTGACGATGAACTTCTCTCGCTACTACGAGAAGAAATGAGAGATTGGTGGCAGGAAACGTTTATAGCCTCGGTAGTGAGTAAACATATTGCGCCAATGGGAATTGAGAACAGTGGAAATGAATCCCTATACTTATTGGCCAAGACTCGTCGAATGCTCATTCAACCTTTGTATACCGGCTGCCTAAAGAGCATTTTCTACTCCGGTAATTCGCGATGGATAACAAACACAGTGAAATAGGTGATTTGGAGAGGGAAGCGTCGAATGCATCCACTAGTAGGAGAAGAGCAAAAGAAGAAAGAGAAATATTGCAGGAAAAAAATCGTGATAAGGAAGTAGAATGCGACAACTTCCTTGAAATAGAAAAATCTGAAAAGAAGCTGATACATGAAGAGTTAGAAAACGAACAGCATCGTCGAACTAATGAGCAGAAATCACTGCAAACGGAAATCGAAAAAGGTAGCAACGAAAAAGGACGTCAAAAGAAAACAGAGCAACGGATTAAAGACATGCGCGAAGAACTCGAATTCCTAAAACCAGGCGACTCTTTTGAATTTGCTCCAGATAATATCACTTTTCCCGACAATTACAATATAGGTCTGTTCGGAACCACGGGAATAGGAAAATCTTCCTTGCTCAATTCATTGAAGTTCGCATTTAGAGGGGAGTGGAATGAGCTGATGTTACATGTCGAAAACACAGTGAGACGGCTCCCGGTACAAATAACGCCGCATCTTACTTTCATCGACAACAGAGGTATCGAAGGGAAAGATCTGGAAAACATAAACGCAGTAGAGGAAATCATCAGTCAGTTGGGTAAGTTGAATCACACAGGGATGTAAACTTGATTTCAAAAATACGAAACATTTAACGTGTTATTTTGTGTCAAGTTTGTCCACATATACATATTACAAGGCACTTTACCTGTCGCAAAAAAATAAACGAAAAATAAAATAATTACATACATGTTTTTCTGTTTGACATAAAATAAAATCTCAATTCTCAAGACCCCTTTGTAACTACAATTACAGTTAAATTGAGAACTTGCTACGAAACTTTGAGGCTACATGATACGGTTGCTTAAATTCAATAATGCTATCCATTGCGCTATCTTCATGCTCTTGTTAAGTTTAAAATTACTACGTCTTACAACAATCATATCTTAGTTTTAGCCTATATTAAGAAATTCACACGGAGTTTGGGAAAAGTAAATGTCATTATACACAAGCTATAAATGTGAATATTTGAAGAATGTTGAAGATGTTGCCAATCAAAATCTATTTGCATTTCGGGTTACCATTTTTTTAATAAGAAATGTTATACTGTTTCCAAAAATGTAATTTCATTTATTTGTTCTTTCTCTGACAGAGGGGAGAGCTGGCTTTGACAAGCTGGTAGACTGGCGAAATTCGGATGGGGCGAAGGGTCAGAAGGCGAGGGCGACAAATAGGATCGATTGCGCCATTATTGTGTTTGAGTAAGTATATTCATTGGTTTTTAGACTTTCAACAGTATATATTTTCCAATATTAACAAATTTGTGTTCATTATTTCATTACAAAAGTAAAAAATAACTGTTATGTATGCTCGACGCTATTTTTATTTGCAAAACGTTCACGATGATATTCACTTTCCTTATTACAAATAACAAGCAAAACAATAGTCTATCCATGAAACGCGGTATATCACAATTAATATATATATATAGATATATATATATACACATTGATACATTATCACCCATTCATTGTATTAGACACTTTAACTCTATCATTACGCATTTAAATACAGTAACTGCTTGTGTATTTAATTATCAAAAAATGTAATTATCGAGCACGGGTAAAAATTGCATATCATGGATTTTCAGCATATCATAGTATAGCAGACAATTTTTTTTAACAGGATTTGGAAACATTATTCACATGAGAGAAGATGGTGCTAATGTTGTGAGTTCAATGCAAGATGTACAATTAAAGATAATCTGAAAGTTTGAGCGAAAACGGACCATTATAGCGGATACACATTTTGAAAATCTGATCTAATCGATTCTTTAATTCTCCAAAATATATTATTACAATTTAATAACATTTTAGCCATTTAGGTGAATGAAAATCGTCACAAAGCAATGAATGGGCTATATATACCATTTCAGACATTTAGGTGTTTAAATATTTTTCAAAGGTTGCTTAATGTCTTATTTTCATGGAAAATGGTTTGGAAAAATTCTGAAATTGTTGGGACAATTTACTGTCAATCACTGTTAGAGGGTGTCGCACAGTGATGCCTTAAAACAAAAACAATCGTTAATATCTTTGTTATTTGAGAACTTTTTCAGGATTTTTGGAATGTTAGAGGGTTAGTACACTAGATGGAATATATTTCATACACAAATTATGCATTTTTCCACCAACATTCAACAATGATACCGAGTCACTTTAATGCCCGGTCACACATAGAGGTGAAAATATGGCACTTCTTACACCCTCAACAAGAGGCACTCACCAGGGATGAAGGAAACAAAAGTCAGTCATGAGAATAGGAAATGAGCATTTGTCGACGGAAAAGGGTCCCCCCATCAGATTTTGATAGGGGCATTTATATATTGTTAAAAGCGAAATTATCAGAGGTGAAAAGAGGCACTTATCTATGGTGGCTCTGAAGGGACATCGCGAAAAGACTAAATCGTGAAAAATATGCGATAAAATTCACGATATCGTGAATTTTATCGCATATTTTTCACGAAGAAATTCACGAAATTGACGATATCGTGAACTTTATCGTGAACTTTTCACGATGAAATTGACGATATCGTGAATTTTATCGCATATTTTTCACGATATAAAGTTCACGATATCGTCAATTTTATCGTGTACTCTATCGTGTACTCTGTGTACTCTATCGTGTACTCTCCTGACTGGCGCTTCGTAAACAAAACCAGCCCTAGATCTAGCTGATTATTATGACGAGACGTTTTTACGATGATTTCTGTGAAAATGGTAGGTTTAACTTCATATTATGCTCTAGATCTATTTGTATTTTATGTTTGACAAGATAGGGATAAAAGTAATTGCACAGCGGAAAAATTACCCGGTAGACTATGCAATTAATGCTGGTCTAACGTTAGATGCACTCAATGCATTTTCCCATACATTCATTTCCATGTTGTAATATCTATTGAGTAATGTAATTGATCTAGATGATAGATCTAGATCTAGGCCTACTTTTATTAGTAGGCCTACGTACTAGCACACTCAATTTCTCAAACTGAGTCAACAAAGACTGACAGAGTCCATTGCAATACCAATAGCACACTCGTAATCGTCGACTAGACGCAAACTGAGCTGAGATGAGCTGAGCTGAGCTGATTCAATTCGATGTAGGCAAGCAGAAGCTAGCACCAGATCTAGATCTACAAATCGTGATAGATCTATTACTTAAATCCAAGGAAAGGGATCGTTTAACAATGTTAAGTCTGACTCTGAGATGCAATCATGCATGGCCCTAGATCTACGTGTTATTTATAACTAGACTCTATGTCTGTGATACAGTGTAATATCATTATTTTATGACATGATTAGGGGCGCTGGTCCGAGAATGAGGATCGTCTGCATAAACAAGGATATCCTAGTCATAAAAACTGACAAATTGCGTGCGCGAACGTCTTTTTTTCATCGGCACTCTGCGGGTTTCAGGGCATGCAAAAAACAGATTCCTTGTAAGAAAATAACCCCAGTCTCCTTGGCGTTTGTTCAGAAACGTATCTAAAATTTGACCAGTAACTCCGGTGTGGAGATACCCTACTATAACATAGTCTAGACCCAAAATGAAGTAAATATTCATTAAATGTCCAAATAAAAATCATGAGTTAAAAGTTGTTATGTTTATTACCTGTTTCGTGTCAATTTTTTTGTTATTTTTGGAGTATTTTTCAGAAAAACAATGATATTAGTATACACTTTTTCTCAGGTTTCACGGCAAACCGCTGCACAATACAAGTGCATATCGATGGTGAGTTGCGGGCGGGCGGGCGTGCGCACGCCTGTGTGAAGTTATCTACCGTAATGAGGATCCGAGACATTATTTCACACAGGCGCGCATCCGCCCGCAACCTACCATCGGTTTGTACTTGTATTGTGCAGCGGTTTGCCATGAAAAAGTGTAGGTATACTGATATCATCGTTTTTCCGAAAAATACTCCAAAAATAGCAAGAAAATTGACACGAAACAGGTAATAAACATAACAACTTTTAACTCATGATTTTTATTTGGACATTTAATGAATATTTACTTCATTTTGGGTATGTTTTAGTAGGGTATCTCCATGCCAGAGTTACGTTCAAATTTTGGATAGGTTTCTTAACAAGCGCCATCTTCTTTTATGGGTTGTGCGTCTTCTCGAGGATTTATATTATTATGTGAAAGTCTCTGTACAAACTTATATAAGTCAATGTAAAATGAATCAATAAAAACATCGCGGAATCCGTTTTTCGCATCACCAACGCGTGGATTGGAAATTGGAAACGTCTGCGAAAATGCAGATGATCCTTATTCTTGTACCAGCTTCCCTACTGAATATTGAAGCCCTAAACAAATTTCGCTTGAAAATGATCATGAAGTGGCTCAAAAAAGTAATAATCTTTGAGTGACCGGTTTTACCATACTTATTTTCCTGAATAGACTAGGCTTAGGCCCTAGTTTATAAAAACCGTTTTGATTTTGATTTCGATTTTCCAATCATAAATAACTTGATAATCAGACAGACGATTGGCTTGTAAAAGTCACGGGATTCCTGACTGACCTAACAGAGGCTAAGCTAAAGGTTTAAAGGTTTAAAATTATGATTGCAGCATGAGCTAAATCCATGATTTTGTTTCAGAATCTGAGGCAATGTTACTGAGTCACTTTAAGTTAGATCTATATTACTATTAGGTATTTACTAGTCTAATTAGCAAATTACGGCTAGCACCCAGGCCAGGGGCCAGTTTCTCGAAACCGTCATAAGTCTAACTTATTGACCAAATCAGCTTTAGTAAGCTACTTGTCCGCTACATGTTTCACGAAGACCTCTTTGCCAAGATTAAGGACAACATCCTGACTAAGTACTACCGTATGTATTTATGATGCCTCTGACACGGTTATATCTCTGTCATAAACTTGATAAAAACATAAGACTCGTAACTTTTTAGTCAATGGGCAGCGAACTCGTAGAGTCCTACGATGCATGAAGTCTAACCGTAAACGCTAAAGGGTAATCCACTCACAGTGTGATTATCTTACAAAAATTCATCTCTTGGAGTAAAAAAAAAATGTTTTGATGTTTTTCTTTTTGTTTTATAATGTGCAAAGTTTATCACTAGATGTTGTTTGCATATGTTTCTTTTATTATTCATTCAACAGATTACCTGGTTGGCATTCATGCAAGCAAGCCCTACAACTTGTAGTACAACTGCCATGTATCAACACTCCATACAAACCAGCTCAGGATGATGGGAACTAAGCTGAATGTATCCTTATTGAGTGTATGCGTTGAAATGATAACAAAATAAAAATTATCTTAGATAATGATGGGTTATAGATTGCTAAGCTGCTGTGTTACAGACACTGATGTTGTTTCCCTTCATATCCCTCGCATTCCCTTCTCTTTAACAACCCCTGGGGGCTGGCCTAATATGTTGTTTTCTTTATGAAGGAGTGTTACTACAGTCGAACAGCTTGTAATACTTTTTTAAAAATTGTCCTTGCTAAAAACCTAGTTGATACATTATACATACGATAATATAGTTGGGAGAATTTCGGAATTAATCAGATAATTTTTTTCAAATTTTGATCATTAATGATAGCCTGTTTTCACTCAAACTTTCAGATTATCTTTAAATGTATATCGAGCATTGAAGTCACTACCTTATCACCATTTTCTCTCATCTGAACAATGTTAACAAGAACCTTAAATGAAGCTTGCACAAGAAATACTTTTATTTGTAAAGGTATGAACTAGAAATGTCCAATAGACACCAGTCTAAATATAAAAAGGACTACTTTATTTTGAAGACCTGTTAGATTTGTCAATGGAGAATTGGGCAGTTACCCTTTTTGTTTAAAAATTGAAATGCAATGTACCACATGTATGCTCATCTAAAGGTCTGTTAAAATGAGATCTGCTTACTATTCATAAGGACCGCTATTCATAAGGACCACTTTTCATAATTTGAGAAAAGGGTCATTATTCATTAGGGTCATTATTCATACATGTAAGAACCGCTATTCATAATCGAAGAAGGGGGTCGCTATTCATAAAGGAGAAGAGGGTGGCTATTCATAATACGAGAAGGGGGTCGCTATTTATAATACGAGAAGAGGGTGGCTATTCATAATACAATAAGAGGGTCGCTATTCATAATACAGAAAGGGTCGCTATTCATAGAAATTAAATAAGCAAACAAAATTATATTAAAGGTAGCGGGGCAGATTCATAAGCTACATCAGGGACGTGATAGAGAAGGACTGGAATCAAGTCGCTTTCCTTTAACCCCATGCTCCAAGCCGCCGAAAAGTTATGCGCTAATCTGCAACTGTTGACCAGGCCGTGAGATAAAAGAGCGCATAAATTTCAGGATTTAAAATTCCTACATCAGAAAATGGTATCACAGCAACTGTTCGCTGTCCCTTTCAATGATTTCTCATCCATGGTTGAATGTGTACAGAGCGAACACAAACTTGTGTAATTTCATCCTTTTTTTTAACTTAAAAAATACAAAAAACACGCAAAAACACACATTAGCAAGCTTAACGTTATTGAAGATTGTAAATCATGGATCAAATAACGGGACATTAAAACATGCACAAATTAGCGCATTGCCCTAAACTATTGAGTTTTTGTCAGGATGTAATTTTTCTTCTACCAACTCTGGCACACAAATTATAGGAAGGACGGAGTTCTAAATTTGAAAATGTGTTTGATGCACTATTCCCAATACAGTCCCCATATAAAGTTTTTGATTTACACTGACATTTTGCCGGTAATTTAATATTTTGTAATAAATGTAAAACTGGTGCCTGGCTTCTGAATGTCCCCGCAGTGGAAGCGCGGCTCGGAGCATGGAAGTTCAAAGCCAAGTGGAATGTTACACATCCCATTGTTACGCTATAGAACTCACGAATGTGTTTGAATAAATTACAAGAGTTTCGCCTCCTTTTCTTTCACCTCCCTGGCTACATGAACGTAATGGGGATGTCTCTATATAATCATCAAAGATAAAAGGTACAATATACTTTAAAAAAAGACGTACCGGTAATACAGGGTACGCCATCGTTCGCGTAACGCCCAACGGTCACAATATCATATCTTAATGGCTTAAAATCTTGAAAATCTAACTTCCTTACTTATATGGAAAATATATCTTGCTATATTGTGTATAATTTATGAAAAGATATATAACCAGGCGCGGATCCAGGGGGGGGAGCCAGCGGGCCTTGCCCCTCCCCCCCTCAAAAAAAAGAGAGAGAGAGGGAAAAGAAGGGAAAGAGGGGAGAAAGGGAAAGAAAGAAGTGGAAGAAGAGTTGCAATTTTCCCGCTAACAAGTTGTAGTTCGGGGGGGGGGGCAAAAAACCCTTGCCGCCCCCCCCCCCCCCCCCCCCTTCCCCCGCCCCCGCCCCCCAAAACGGGGGGGGGGGGAGGAAGGGAAAGGGAAATAGGAGAGCTAAAAGGGAACAAAAAAGAAGGGGAGAACAGTTACGATTTTTCCAGCCAATAAGGTGTAGATCGGGGGGGGGGGGGGGGGGTGCTTGGGGGGTGACAGATGCCCCCCAATATATTTTAAACATGGTTTATTTCTAATTCGATACCGGTGATTTACAAATGCTGCTGAAATGACATAGTTTTCAGAGATTTTTTCCTCAATGTTTAGTAAATTATACTTTTTTATGCGTTTGTTGGAAAATGGCAAATTCATGAAAAAAGAAAGAAAGAATAGTGACCTGCCTTTGTCACAAAATAATAAGGTGTCAAAATTTGCTCATCTGACCTTTATTAAATGCCTAAAACCCCTGAGCTTCGGGGGCTCCACCCATCGACCCCACCAGGGGCCCTAAGGCGGGCCCCTGCATGCTTATGTGACCGTTATAAAATGCCTAAAACCCCTGAACTTCTGGAGGCTCCGTCCCGTGGACCCCACGCCAATTCATGTCCTGCCAGTGTCACAAATAAGGTACCGTATCAAAATATGCTCATCTGACCGTAATTTATTGCCCAAAACCTCTGAGCTTCTGGGGGCTCCGCCCCTGGACCCCACGCCAATTCGTGACCTGTCAGTGGGCCGTATTATGAATAGCGACCCTCTTCCCGTATTACATGTATGAATAGCAACCTTCTTCCCGTATTATGAATAGCGATCCTCATTCCGCATTATGAATCGAGCGAGGTTACCATTTCTATAATATTGGCATCAAGAGAACTGTACTGGTTATATTGGTATGCTTACGAGTCTTAATGTTCTTTTAATCAGGAACAATGTCACAGACCTAAATGTCTGACCTTTGAAATATTTCAAGTCATACATATTTTCAAGTCATTGTAAATGTGCAATTCATTCTGCAATACTTTATGTGTAAACCATCAGTAGGATCTTAACACATGAGTAACTAGTATTTCAAAGCTAACCACTTGATATAATAGATGTGAAAACAGTGTATATGTGGATGCTTTTCTAAGTTAAAACAAAAATTGTTTTGCTCCTTGATTTCACAAATTCTATAATGCACAGTACTTTACCAGATTGCCTCTTACGGTAGCAGGGTATTCATGGAGCATTATCAAGATGGCATCAGGAAGAGAGGTATGAACTATGAAACAATTTTTGTATACGTAATGTTTTTGTATTTGTTCTAATTTTATTCATGGATGTACCTAACCCAAAATATAAATCTTTCAAAAACCTGGAACATTTCTTAATAACATAAAACCAACCCTCATGTATCATTGCTTTGAATGGCATGCTCATAAAATATCTGATAATGCTATTGCATAATTTTAAATCAACTGTTGGGGGCTCCTGTTTATGTATCATTATATGATTGTTTTGCACATGTAAACGTTGCTGGATGGAATATTATTATAGTATATGTTTAGTGTATTTAGGGTTTAAACTGTGATATATTTATCTTTCCCTTTATAGTGTTCGGCAGGTGAAGCGCATTTGTAGAAGCCTCAGACTTCAACGCCACTGCCCAGAATCATCTGAGCAGGACATTGCCTGAGCTATTTGTCCGATGCCCTCTCGCCTTATCCTTGCTGATCACACTGTCCAACACTGCAATGTCATCAAGCTGCTCGGAGTGTTTATGCAGTCCAATCTCAAATGGGACACTCATGATTGATTGATTTGATGTATTTGTCCACAATGTGGAAATATGCTTCCCATCAGCATTACAATAATATGAGAAACAGAGTACAATAATATGAAACATGCAAAACAATTGAGGAAACAATTTCAGAACAGAAAAGATCTCGTCATTTTTGTAATATGCAATTTGTACTACCAATTCAATTTTAGGAATGCAAATTGCTGTTTGCCTTACCAAAATTGTGTCCTTGTAATGCCCTTATTTAACTGTTACCGGTAAGCAGCTCAATAAATAGTGTACATTCAGAGCTTCTTATTAAAGGTATTACAAAGTTTTGGTATGGGGTCATGAATTTGGTTCAAATAAACATATTGGAAGCATATAATATCCTACAATATTCAGTGAACGTTGTCGCGGTTGAAATCGATTCTAAAGTTATGAAATTGTAAATAATTAACTTTTTATGTTGTATAACTCCCTCTCAAGGTCAATATATTAATTAAGCTATAAAACAATGTTTCTTGACTAAAAATCGACCAATTAGCTATTTCGGTTTGGAAATTATATATCACAACGACATATTCTAAGATTTCATGGTCGCAGTTACCATTGTACGGCCGTAGGCGCTATTAGAAATTTATCGAAATTTTCCGGGAGCACCGGTAAATTTTTATATTCAATTTTTCTCGAAAACAGAAATGTTTTAGGGGCTAAATTTGATAGTGCTTATGCTTATAATACATCCACATGGGCATCCAAATATATCAAAATTGTAAAGAATCACCATCCACCCAATTTTCAAAATTCCCCCAAACTTTGTATTACCTTTAAAGGTATTATGTCCCATTTGCAGGCCAAAACAAATGAAAAGGTTGAATTCCAACGGCATTTGAAAGATAATACTAATTTAAAATTGCCCTAAAGAAAGTGGGGCTTGAAAAAGTCTTCAAATGGGCCAATAAGTAACAGTCTTGATTTTCAGACCATTGTACCGAATGGTCATATGTTTTATGCTGCGCAAAGATTCAATCAGTTTAATTTTGGCCATCACAAGAAGTGGGTTATTGATGTAGACAAATGCTCATGTACCCTTTACAGCTCATTTCATGTATGTTATTACCAGAGAAGAAAAAAAAGCCAGTCAGTCACTCAATAGTGTCTGACAGTGCAGTCTAGCAAGTAAACGGGTTTCCTTGCATAATTTGAATATTAGGACACTGCTAACGTTTATATTTTACAGAGAGGACATACATGACATATTCATAATTCCTGCAAAGTTCTACAGAATTTGAGGTTGGCTGCAAAAGGGACATATAGTACCTTTAATATGAGGATTTTTTTAATTTTTGTTTAGTTTTATATATTAATTTTTTGGTGGGGGGGGGGGGGTCTTTAGTAAAGATTAACTTTACTTTTATACCTCTGGCACATATTACGGCAGGAAGCATTAAGGTTAATTGTTCAATTTTTCTTTGAAAAACTACACAACAGAATTTAATCAAATTTGGCAGGGATCATTCATGAGAAATGATAGGTTGTTGAGGTACCTTGCCCCTCAACGGAAACCCCGAAAATGTCCATACATGTTTATAGCAATTTCTTTACTTTGATTCTAAAACTTAATGCTGGCACTCAATAAGATTTGACATTTGAGAGGGGATCTGAATTTGTTTGCATTGATTACCTTGCCCCTCATGAGGACTCAGGGGCAGTGCTCCCCTAAGGGTCTCAATTGTGGAAAATTGTTACTTTTAGGTCTCTTGTACGTAGTGTTGCCAGATGTTTATGTATGGGGGGGGGGGGTATATTACAAAAATAATCATGTCATGATCTGTGGTACATTTTCGATGTAGTTACCCAAGGGCACAAGTGATAATATAGTAATATAGTATAGTAATTGATGTGGCCACTAATTTCACAGGCTCTGTTAAATACAAGGTCCATTGATCTCTTGTTATACATGTATGTTGTAATGAAGGTATTGAAATGATATTGATACGCAATTATGGTTTAAGGGGAAAAAATATTTGCATTCATTCCAAAGTTTTCTCTCCACTATTTATACATGTAAATTGTTTAGCAATTGTTCAGCTCTCACATTGCTGAAGCAAATGGTCATTTGATGCCATATAAGATACTCATATGTTTGCAATTTTCCATTCTCAAATAAGCAGGGGCGGCAATCCCTTGGGGACGAGGGGGGGGGGGGACACGTCCCCCCCCCCCCTCAATTTTTTTAGGGGGGGGTCTGAAAAATTGAAAAAGTGAGAAAAAAAGTGTATAGCAAATACTGACTAAAGACTGCAACAAACTTTTAGGCTCTGGAGGGCCCTAGAGTGCAGCGTTTAGACAAATAAAAATACAAAAATCTTCTCACTCCGGAGCTACGCTCCCCCGCATAATATTCTTCGAAGTGTACAGTAAATATTTTGGAAAAGTGAAGTGTGAAAAAGGTATATTGCTTGTTTTATACTATTCTTTTGCTAATTAAAGTATGTAATTTGTTAATACAACAAACTTCAAAAACCTGTGAGGGGATAGTCACTTCCGTAACCTCTACCCCTCTCGTTCACTTTGCTCTCTCGCCTTGGCGTAATGGTGAGGGGGGGGGGGCTTGGGGGCAGTTGCCCCCCTAATAAAATTCAAACTTGATTTATTTCTAACTCGATACCAGTGATTTACAAATGTTGCTGAAATGGCATGGTTTTTCCCTGAGCTTCCGGGGGGGTCTGCCCTCTGGACCCCACCAGGGGCTCTAAGACGAGCCCCTGGATGCTCATCTGACCGTATTAAATGCCTAAAACCCCTGAGCTTCATGGGCCTACGCCCCTGGACCACACGCCAATTTACGCTCCACTTGCTATGCTCGCTTTGCTCTACCTAATAAAATACTTTAGCCTCCCCCTCTATGAAAAACGTTCCGCGAGGCCTGCATGTACAATGTTAGAGTGGGGATGCGGATTTTTTTTCTCCCCCCCCCCCCCCAACGTTTTTGTTCAATATACGCCACTTCTCCCCCGTCCCTCGCATTTCGTCCCCCCGGTCATGAAAAGAAATCGCCGCCCCTGCAAATAAGCATTACCGCCAATTATGTTATTAAATGTACTTCTTCTGTTTTGTCTTTCACACTGAATAGATGGGCGTTTTAAGCACATTTTTTAAATGTTCTTGAAAATCTATTACAAAAGCTGTGTGTATCAACTACAGATCTATTTTCCTATGTTCATACTTGTTTATACAGTTTATATTAAAATAACCTAACAAATGTTACCATAATCATGTTTGGTGTTGGTTATTACTTCATGTGTCAACAAACACTACACGTTTCAAGTGTAATCAGTTTTTGAGAGGTTTCAAGAAATGTAAAGTGTTAGCAGCCCAAATTTTGTGGCAAAAATTAACACACATTTCTGCAAATATTTTTAAAACAAATATGTTTGAAGATGAATATTGATGACAGAATGCCCTATTTGAGTTTACTGTTGTAGGCAGAAAACCCCAATTTCAGTTTTTTAAATTTTGCAGCAGTTTTTGTTTCAATATCACTTTATTAACAATCATGATTATATTACATACACTTGTATAGATACTACAAGTAGAAAAGAGAAGAAGCCCAGGTGATGTTTTATTATTAACAATGCAGGGCTAATACTTCATATTATTCATAATGGAATTTGTGATGCATAATGTAGACAAATATTAACAGACACGTTTAACATATCGTCTGTTTGGGGTCACAAGGGCCCTGACTCCATGTCAAAGTAATACAGATCAATGCCACTGTGGCTCCAAACAGACAATGTTACATGCATTCAAAAGGAATAAATAGAATTTAGAAACAATATATGTGACTGATATGTGTAAATTACATTATAGAGAGAGAAAACAAATTGATTTTATCTGATTTACTCGACATTCATACAAAAGCTGTAGAAAAAGTATGAATGATGAATTAAGCATAACAAGAAACGGGACCAAGAGGAATGATAGGAAGCAGAAGGAGAAAAAGAGAAGAAGAAAAAAAGAATGAGAGAGGAAAAGGGGTATATAGGAGAAGAAAGAGAAGAAGAAAAATAGACAGAAAGAGAATAAAAAGAAGGGAGAAAAGAGAAGAAAGAGAATAAAAAGAAGGGAGAAAAGAGAAGAAAGAGAATAAAAAGAAGGGAGAAAAGAGAAGAAAGGAAGAAAAGGAGGGGATCAAGAAACAGGAAGAAAAAGAGTAAGAATGTGGAATATGCATTTATTAAGACTTCAGAAGGCTGTGGCTCTCCCAACATGGCTTATCCTTAGAGCAGTATATTGAAAAGGAAGAAGTTACTGCAATCTTTGATACGGTGTAAAATACGTTCAGAAATTATACAGACATGTCCTTGTAACAAACACAATCAAATAATTGGATCAAATTACCATAAAAAATGAGTGCTTCAGAGCATGTTTGTGGCTTTTTGAAATGATGTTGCTGCATATAGAGTTTTGGCAAGAACTGGATTACGAGTTGAATGATCATGATCGATGATCGTAACTTGGTCAACATCCCAATTAATTCCTAATTTAATTCTTCCTTTTCTTTCTACTGTGATTCACAAGAGACCAGACAGCTATAATAAAAAATAGTGGACACAAGATATATCATTTAAACCATGAGCGTTTATTCAAATCCGTGCTAAAATCTAGCTGGGAAATATTTCAACAGTCACATGTTAACAATTAAGGTAGTCTATTTATAAAGCAAAAGACCGGGTGGGGGGGGGGGGGTGGTCTGCACCTCCTCAGTCTTATGTACTGGATTCTCCACAGTCACTCCATTTTTGCCGTGCATGAATGCGTAGGACACGAATGATATCACATGATGTATCCGGTTTTACTTGGTGAGCATCACGAACCCAGCACGTGACACCTATGGTTGGTCAGGTGATCTGGAAGCGTATCGAGAGCTGTAGATGCTAATTTATCACAGTGAGTCAGTGACACAGCATTACTCAAGAAATACATGTAAGATAATCCAGGATTCTCGAGCGAAGGGGGCACACATTAGGAAAAACACAGCCAAGTAATAAAAAGAAAATTTTACTCATCTTTGATGTGTCTATTAATTAATCATATATTTGGCAAGCAAAAATGAAGGAAAAAAATGATATTGTTTCCACACAAAAAAATACTATTGGTTAGGTACAAAACTGTTTGCATACTCAATGGAAACTTTCAATTGAAAGAACACCCTATACATTCACACGGATTATACTTTAGCCTTAACTAAAATTTAAAAAAATAAACCTCTGTAACAAACAGGGTTCTTGAATAACTTTTTTAATAAATTCAGTTTCCAGATAGAGGATACAAACAGTATCCGATGGTACAAGACACAAAAGATACTGATGAATATGAATGAAGTCTTGTCAAGTTGGGTCTGACAACCCCCCCCCCCCCCCTTCAGCCCCCATCAGAAATGTTCAAGGTCCCTGTATTTTACAGTTCTGTGCCCTGCCTGCCTGTGTACCCGAGCGTCATAAAGTTGGTGGGGCATTGTGGGGCAAGACGGTCGACACAACGGATACTGGGAGCAACAGATGGCAGTATATATAAATCTGATATAGTGTCAGTTGAATACTCTGCCTTTGAGTGTTACAAGCAGTCGTCTTGATTATGCCCCCCCCCCACAACACACACCCAAAACAACACAGTCTTTCTGCCAAACTCATTTTACCGAGGTCTACAAAATAATGACCCCTAACTCTTATCATGCCACAATCCCCAGTGTGCCAAGCCTCAAATCCCCCCGTGCCAGGTTGTTTTGGAGATAATCTGATTAACGCGATGGTTCTATGAATGGCGAGTGCAAAACACACGGCACAGTCCAATGAGCATGAACAATAACTGCTATTACGAAAGCGTCCTTGCACGCCTACATGGCCTCAATAGCTAGGTAGCTCTCTCGCGCATGTACGAAGCAGCATAGCGATAGCGTGCATGAAGCCTTATGGCAGGCTTTAAGGTTGTACACAAACATTTTGAGAGGACACGCTTTACTTTGCTCCAGCAGCAATCATCTCCGCTCGGAACTCGGTCACATAATCGTCAAACTGAGCAATATAAAAGTTCCCCGCGATGGACGCCCCTAGTCCGTACTCCTCGGCGAATTTTCTGGTGTTCCAGGGCTTGCGTCTCTCCGGGCTACGGGGGCGGTAGGAATCATTAGGGGTGATGGGTTGAGACTGCTTGTAGATGAGGTAAACGTACCTATGGATTCCTGTGCCGAGAGAAGAATTAAAGAAGGAGAAGGCAGGGTTATAGAAGTTTTTTCTTGGGGGGGGGGGGTCACATTTACATAAAATCTTTTTGTAATCAAGAGAAAAGGGGGAGCTGGAAGATTTTTTCATTTTATTTTATGTATTTATTTAAATTATTATTATTATAAATATATCTCCGGGGGGGGGGGGGAGGTGGGGATTTGACAGTTTAACACGATCGCGAAGACTGTCGGAAAATCAATTTAAGACAATTTCAACAATTTTGCCTCCAGCACCTAATGAGCAGATGGAATATTAGATTGCAATATTAAGGTCATGAAATTGCACTTCGGTTGATTTCTCAAGTCTTTGCGATCGCGCTTGTTTTAAGGAGAGTTGGCATACCTAAATGAGGTAAATTTGTAGACAAGGTACGTGTTTCTTATTACTTTTGGGACCTTTTTAAAGATAAAGACCAGTTATGGTCATTGCAACAATGCTACAAAATATTTCATTTCATATGGTTATAAAGAAATGTAATTCAAAAAAGAATTAGGAATCAAAATCATACAAGATATTAAATCTTATGTGATTTATAATGCACCTGGAAAATAATAAGCCCTCGGCCCTTTTAGGGTTTAAAAAAAAAAGAGCACGTGCCCCAGCCCCCATGTGCCCCCTGGATCCGCCCTGTATTTACCTGA
The DNA here is from genome assembly GCA_035222895.1 of Strongylocentrotus droebachiensis. Taxonomy (NCBI): domain Eukaryota; kingdom Metazoa; phylum Echinodermata; class Echinoidea; order Camarodonta; family Strongylocentrotidae; genus Strongylocentrotus; species Strongylocentrotus droebachiensis. The sequence goes on from JAVYIG010007070.1 coordinate 57,358, forward strand.
TCCTTCCCTGGGTCCTGATTTAATGTAAGCAGCGTGGACAAGTCCCTTGCTGACGTCACAACCAGGTATATTGAAAACCAGCCAATGAACGACCTCGACTCGGTTCGGATCGGTTCGAGTAGGCGAATCAGGATCTGTGAAGAGAATGGTATAGAGGGCGTCCTCCTCCGCCTCCCATTCCAAAACCGACGGTTGCTTTTATACCTTTGGATATTAAAAAATATGGTATGGTAGGTAAAGGTATTTTATTTTCCAAATTACGATATAAAAAACTCCAATACAAACAAAATAGAAAAGTACATTTAAAATCAAGAATATAGTGAATGGCTGGAAAGCCCACTCAGCTTTGTTAATATGACAGAACTGTTCTTCCTAAGGGTCCACAACATTTAATGAAAAGTATGCTTGCAATTAACAATTATTGAAAAGAAAAAAACACACACATATAAACAAAAAATCTGGTCATTTCAAGTCATTAATGCAGACAAGTGTTATTGTATATTTATGACAACTTAAAGAAGCTGAATTTCACAAAATCACGAAAATTCTTTGACATTTTGGTTTGTTGATAGAGGGATAAAAAAGGAAAGAGAAAGAGATAGAGAGAAATACGAGGGGAAAGAGAAAACATGTGTGAGAGAGATATATATATATATACCGGTACATATATAGAGAGAGAGAGAGGGAGAGAGAGAGAGAGGGGGAGAGAGAGAGAGCAGAGAGGGGGAGAGAGGGGGGTGGACACATGTATGATGAATAATGCAACGACCTAGGCCAATCAATAACTTCATTTAAATTGTCATTACCCATAGATAAAAATTGCATCACCTTATCAAAACGAGTGGTTATCAAAGATAGAATGAATGTTCGGATACATCTTTACAGGTGATATTGTGGATCAAAATAATGGTTCGCGGTTTGAGTCCCAGTCACGGCACTCACGTCCTTTGGCAAGATATTTTTCTACTATAGTACTACAACTACTACTATTAGTACTACTATTACTATTAGTTCTACTACTACTATTATTACTACCGTAATACTTCTATACTGCTGCTACTACTACTATTACTACTACTACTCCTCCTCCTCCTCCTCCTCCTACTACTACTACTACTACTACTACAACTACTAATACCTCTACTACTACTACTACTACTACGTACTACTACTACTACTACTACTACTACTACTATTACTACTACTACTACTACTACTACTATATTTACTACTAATACTACCGTACTACTACTACTGTACTACTACTACTATTCCTACTCCTCCTACTATACTACTACTCCTACTTCTACTACTACTCCTACTCCTCCTACTATACCACTACTTCTACTACTACTACTACTACTACCGTACTTATACAACTACTGATACTATACTGCTACTACTACTTACTTGAGTTGGAGTAAGTTCATTACCAAGCATGCATCTGACGTCATCGTTCCATTCCACTCTCAAGATGGCGGGTGGTGGTTCATCCAACACGTGTGGGACAATCTCGTGTTCGTCACATCTATTTCATGCTTGTAGTCAGTAGCTCCTGCAATAATAACATAAAGAATACATTTTTGAATACACAGAGAAACAGACTTTAGAAAATTATTTGGCAGAGAGATTTTCAGGATTGAATACAAGTTTGATTTTGCTTCAGAAGTTTAGATCTATCACTGCATCTGTGTCATAAATTATCAATTATCTCCAAGCTCCGATACAGTTTTACATATTGTTAGTGTTACCACGGTTAACAGTCCGTGTCTGCATGCATGGGCCTGGCCATGTACAATTTTTTTTAATTTTTTTAAATGAATATCTTTCAAACCCTGCTCTGCAGTTGCAGTGCCATCACTCTGGAAACAATATCCAACCTAGGCCACACATAGCAGCATTAGTGTACTTTTTTGTATTAATTACCTCTATTGATTCTCAACATTTTAAACAACACTGTACAAAACTCAACTGAGATCACTCAAAATAAATTGGTACTTAAGTGACAATTGATGACACCTATAGCAGTAAAATAGTCTTTTCAACTAACCGATGTTAGAAAAAATTCTTTGAAAAATCAAATCGTGAGTCTACTGTCAAACTTGCTGATCATATCAGCCACTTCGTACTCATTGTGTTCACGAGTGTGTAATTGTGTGCAATCGATTGCCCAATCAGCACGGGGTCCAGACAACTCGCCACAAAGACAACCCGCCCCAAGACAACCCGCCACAATACCCTGGACATCTCGCCACAATACCCTGGACAACTCGCCACAGGCAAGTTGTCCAGGGTAGGGTGACTTTTCGGACAACTCGCCACACTTTTTTCCCCTCATGATTTTTAGATCTAAAATGATATGAAATTGTCATTTTTCATGATTTTCTATAAACACAGTCATTACAAAGAATAAAGAATAAAGCTGATTTCCCTTGCAACAATAATATACTTTTGACAAACCAAAGGGCGTACGATCGCCAGATCATTGGGATAACTTCTCGGTATTTAGATAGGTCTATAACAGCTGCATTTTTCTGTCCCAGAATTTTTTTAATGGTAGGATACTGGAAGCACTGGCGTACTGATAGGGGGGGGGGGGTGGGCAGTTGACCCGCGAAATAAAATTGGAATGTGGTTTATTTCTAGATTTTCTGGGTTAGTTTCGTCAGAGGCGGCATTCTTTGTTGGGGGGGGGGGGGACACTGTGCCCCCACTTTTCCAGGTTCCCCTAAAGTGCCCCCTTATCCTTTGTACATGTCCTTTTTCCTTCTGATAATTTTTAATGGTAGGAATTCATGGAAGGATAGGCCTACTGGAAGCACTGGCGTACTAATGGGAGAGGGGGCAGTTGACCCGCAAAATAAAATTGAAAAGTGATTTATTTCTAGATTTTCTGGGTTAGTTTCGCACTTTTGCCCACAGTCACAGGCGGCATTCTTGGTTGGGGGGGGGGGCACTGTGCCTCCACATTTTCAGGTTCCCCTAAAGTGCCCCCTTATCATTTGTACATGTCCTTTTCCCTTCTGATAAGTACCTACTTTTCTTTCTCAGATGTTTTAATTATAATGTTACTCATAATTACATAAAAGAACTTTTCTGTCTTTCTTCATTAGATTGTCCTTTATATTCATCATGTAATTTTTCAAATGGGACCTTATACTTTTTCCTTGCTTGCTCGAAAATCGATATTCAATCCATCACACCAAATTGCGGAGTACGTTGCTTAAAGTTAAACAATATGTTGTTCCACGTAAAGAAATAAACAAATATTGATGTCATTCGTGGTAGTGTATTCACAATCTTGACGAAGGCGTAGGCCTATAGACAAATATCTAAAAATGGTTTTTATTATTGTTGATGTGTCCTTTTGTAGGTGCCCCTTTTTTAAGAAATCCAGCAATTCTTGCAATCATAGGCGCCAGAAGTGGGGGCAGGGGACTCGCCCTCCTCCCAACGAAAAATTGTGTGTGTGTGTGGGGGGGGGGGGGGGGTCAAAACGAATTTCCACTCCCCCCCCCCCTAAAAAAATAGCAGTATTATTGATTACTATTTAGTAACCAAAAAGATTTAGATCTAGAAATCATGAGGGGGAAAAAGTGTGGCGAGTTGTCCGAAAGGCACCCCACCCTGGACAACTCGCCTGTGGCAAGTTGTCCAGGGTATTGTGGCGGGTTGTCTTGGGGCGGGTTGTCTTTATGGTGAGTTGTCTGGTAATCTCTCAGCACGTATACAGCGCTATAGAGGTCAATACGCATTAGCATTGTCTACTACTATGCTTTACTTGAGTGACCTTGGCTAGGCCCTAGCTTAATTAATTATTCATGTTGTTGCAAGCATTGAAAAAAATATTAAAAATAAAATGTCTGCCAATGCAATAATCACTGGAGCCATAGAGCCTACGACTAAATCATCTTCAATACAATACACCAGTTTACGGTTGTATCAGTGCGCATGCGCAGACAGTTGACCTCGGGACATTGGCTTTGAAACAAAGCCAATGACCCGAGGTCAGTGGTATTTCTGCGTAAATTAAGATTGCGCCCATGCAAATGATGATGTGCGCGCACAACGCAGCGCGTAGGCAGTAGAGTAAAGTACCCGGTTTTCGGCCACTTAAGCATTTTTTGTACTTTTTACTTCAGTAAATAGAAACAATTACATTTTTATGACATAAAGTGTTGATATATATCCTTCCTTAATAAATAGTATATTCAACTTACTACGACACGACACATTTCCATGGCAACAACGATAATTGCAAAAGCTTTCCGGGTGCTAGTTTTCGGCCACCGGTGTTAGTTTTCGGCCGCGATATTTATGCGACCCGGAAGTGAAATTGCTTGTGCTGTTGTATAACAAACAAATTAAAAAGGTAATCTGAAAATGATATCTATTCTTGATATGAATATTTGTATGATATATAATATAGACGCTATGCACATTCCAAAAGTATAAGTCATTTCCATGGCAACAGGAACATTTGGAAAAAAAAGCTTGTCAGGAGGTACTTTTTTGGGGCAACTATAGTTTGTATCTCATTTCATTTTTCGGTAAAGTGAATGTGATATATTGTTGTTTTATAAAGATCTCGACTCTATATTGCCTTAACATATATTCTGTTTTTATTGATTACAGCCCTGTTTGTTTTCCATGGCAACAGGACAATGTTGGCGGAAGAGTGTCATTGTCAAGTGCACTTTCTAGCTCCATGTATTTTGTTAGCATCATTATGTTTCTGTTTTCATTTAATAGCTAACATTTCGAGACAAGATGTAGATCTAGTCTATATTGTTACTGCCCTATTTTATAAATATTTTCTGTTTTGTTTCATCACTCCGATCACTTTTTCTTATTTGTAATATTATAAATTCAAATAGTTTGATTATACTGCATGGAACTATTAAACTCATTAAAACTAACAAACAATAAACACCGATGTGCAAGGTAAGAAAATATGTTTCATGTCTTTCTTTTATTACGATCTTCCTGTTTGATATTTTCTTTCATGAAAATTGGCAAGGCAGTTGGCTGATTGTAACAACAATGAATTGATACATTTAAAGCATATCATTATTTGGCACTTTCGCATCCAGATATATGAATGAAAACATGAAAACATGATGAAATGAAATGTAATTCAAAAGATGAGCAATTCATTATGAATGAGCAACATTACAGGAGTTCATACTTTCCATCTATACCAGATCCAGATACATTTGGAGTAAATACATCAAAAAATATCAAACTGTTTTAACTTTTTTATCCAGATATATAATATAATTCCCCCACTCAAATTTATTTGAAAGTGACATTACAAATGGCAACGAAATACTCCTTTACACAGTAAAGGCTTTTTAGATGATTTGGTTGCGGAATGTTGAGCAACGGGATATAAATGCTGAAACGGATGGCTAAAGACCGAAGTACTTGGAGAGACACTTGAAGTAGAACTCTGATTGGGTCACTGAACCTGTCATAAACTGACAGATTTCTATTGATGAGTAAGTATTATATAAACATAAATAGAAAATAAAATACAAAATATATACATTGCAAAAGGCTAGACCAACTAATATACAGAGATAGAGAAAGGAGGGTATATAACTTATAATATTGCAACAAAACCCAACTCATAGAAATAAAAATTTCATTAATCAGTTTAACAGTTGTAACATTTGAAATCTATTTTTGCGATCTCGCCATTAGACAGATTCGCGAGATCAGTGCACACAACATGAAACCAACGGTTACAGGCGTCGCATTCAACCCAATCGTCGTCGTCTTCCTCTGTAAATTCCCCCCCACAATCCCCACATGTGTACACCTCCTCCATTGCTTCCTCTTCCTCCGGAACAGCCTTCTTCTTCTTCCTTTTTCCACCTTCGGTCTTCTCTGTCTTGGCTTCTTCCTTCTCTGTCTTTTTCCTTTTTCTTTCTTCTTTTCTGTCGTTCTTCTTCTTTTCTTCCTCTTCCTTCTCCTGCCTCTTAGATTTCATGTGTGCAATGTATCGCTTGGTCGATATCGCATGTGGCATTGGGTCTCTTCGCTTCTTGGGAGGGAGGGTTATTGTAGGGAAGCGGAGATGTTCTTCGAGGGAGGGAGTCACAAATGGCCGAGCAGGTGGTGGAGCTGGTGCTAGTGTAGCTGGTGGAGCTGCTGGAGCTGGTGGAGCTGGTGCTGGTGGAGCTGGAACTGGAGCTGGTGCTGGTGGAGCTGGAACTGGAGCTGGTGGAGCTGGTGCTGGTGGAGCTGGAACTGGAGCTGGTGGAGCTGGAGCTGGAGCTGGAGCTGGAGCCTGCCCCTCGTCAAAAGCTCTCCCAGGCTCTCCATCTGCTGCCTCAGTCCTTATGAAGACCGTTGCCGGCAGAAGCTTGTCCTCCATGCACGTCTTGGTAAATGGGAACAGACCAGCGGCCCGAAATCCATTGCGGGCAAGCATGGGGTCGGCCGTCGTCTCCGCCCATGCCTTCGAAAAGACACGGGCGAACGTCTGTTTCGTCACTGATGCTCCTTCGTGTTGCATCCTGTGGGACCTCTCGGTCGCCGCCCACTTCGCCTTCAAGCTCTTAAATAAACTAAGGTCGCACGGTTGCAGCACGTGGGAAGCATGTGCTGGAAAACAGTAAAGAATAATACTGTTTTCCAGACACAGCTCCGCTACCTCTAGGGAAAGATGGCTCCTGTGGCCATCTACCAGGAGTAGGACGGGGAGAGTAACCCCCTTCTGTTGGATGAAAGGAATAAAACAGTTCGCTATGTAACAAAAAAAAACCTCACTGTTCATCCACCCGGAGGGGGATCGTCCAATATAGGCTCCTTCAGGAGCTCCTTCGGCGACCTCCGGGCTGAGCCTCACACCGGGAAAGACCATCATCGGGGGAAGGTAGGTGCCATCTGATGACATGTTGGCAAGGACCGTTATTTGCCTCTTGTCGCTGTTGCCAACTGAGGTGACAACCCGCTCTCCTTTCCTCGCGATGACTCTCTCAATCCTCCCCCCACCTAAAACAAAGCCGGATTCGTCACAATTGAACATTCTTCCCGCCTCTGTTAGGATGCTGGCTGCATTCTCACTCGTTAAGAAGGCCTCGAGTTGATTATACCATCTTGAGATTAACTCGATCGACAGCACAGCCCTCTCTTTCCCCAGGAGTTGGGGGGTTCTCATTACCAGCTCTGGATGGCGATTCTGGAATTGTCTCATCCAGGTCTTCCCTGGAAGGTTCTCCTTGAAGGGCGTGTCTCTCCCGTCATCATCTAGGATCTTTTTCACCGTCTGAAAGGAGGGGAAAATAGGGAATGAAGGATAACGAGGTAAAACACTTTTTCTTACATAATTGTTATTCTATCAGGGTATTATTAAGAATTGCTGAGTCACTTAACTCCACAGATCCGATTCAAGAAGTATATATAAACTTTGAAAACAAAATGGGACCTTCTGCCTTTTAGCCAGGCATTCAGCATATTAGAATGAAACATAAAGAGCCGACTGGGAGAGCTGTTTAACAACTGAGATAACTTGCTCGGATAAATTAACAATTATTTAATTAAAAGAAATGTTGTTATACCTGTCTGAGATCTCTCTGGGTTTGTCCGTACCCGATTTTCGCCATCCTAACAACCCATTCAGCGATGCTTACTTCCTCAGCGTTGGTGAGGTATGGGCTCGGCCCACTACGGCAATTTAACGGAACCCTATCGGCCATCTAAAAAGAAATATTAAACAAAAAGACATTAGTTTTGGTGGTAGAAATACATATAATCAGTATAACATAGCTACAAAGCTCTGAAACAAAGCCCCCCCCCCCCCCGCCCGTCTCCATATCGTCACCATTAGAAGATCAATTCAAAGTACGGAGAAGGACTTTAGTGAAACCATTAATATAATCATCTATCAAGCACTGCCACGTTGATATTCTTAGTTTAACACCAATAGTAACCAAGGGATAAACATATACATTATTGTTATTAAATTAATTGCTAATGATAATGTTTATTAATTATATATTATTACAATTCATAATTAGATTCTAGACCTCTATTGCAAATCTTACGAAAGACATATAGTCTATAGAACAATTTCTTTTTTGATAATCACCTTAATTGTTATCTGATAGTATTTTTGCATAACTTCATTTTAAACATATTTTTTTATATAATGATAAGATCAACTGCATGGCTTTATTATATTTAATGTACCTTATCCTGAAGGGTGGATCTTGGAACATTATAAACTCGAGCAGCTTCCCTCACAGAAATCTCCCGCAACTTTACTCTCTGTATGGCGTTGACCATAGCCTCCTGGTTGTACCCCCGTCTGTAACTTCCTCTCACTTGAGCCATATTTTTTTTTCTAAAAAAGAAAAGACGAGAATAAATTGAATTTATCTAGAATCCGATCAGAATATTCAAAGTAAAATTTCTGTGTTAACTTTTCATTTTTTTTCTAATGACATCCCTTCTTTCATTATCATCATCATCCTCACCATCATCATCATCACCGTCATCAACATCATCACCACTGTCATTTTTTCCGTTATCCCCCGAGGGTTTTTATTTTTTATTTTTTTTATTTTATTTTTTTTTTTTTGGGGGGGGGGGGGTGTATACTCATTTGTTTTTCATTAAAGCGACACATTTCTGTATACCTTACCCCCCCCATGTCACCCCTTCTTTTGTTATCATCATCGTCATCATCATCATCACTTTTATTTCATTATCATCATCATCTCTCATTATCATCATCTGTCATTATCATCATCATCATCATCATCTCTCATTATCATCATCTTTTCATTATCATCTTCTCATTATTATCATCATCTCTCATTATCATTATCATCTTCTCATTATCATCTTCTCATTATTATCATCATCTCTCATTATCATCATCATCTCTCATTATTATCATCTCTCATCATCATCATCTCTCATTATCATCATCTCTTATTATCATCATCTCTCATTATTATCATCATCTTCTCATTATTATCATCATCTCTCATTATCATCATCATCTTCTCATTATCATCATCTCTCATTATTATCATCATCTCTTATTATCATCATCATCTCTCATTATCATCATCTCTCATTATCATCATCATCTCTCATTATCATCGTCATCTTCTCATTATCATCATCATCTCTCATTATCATCATCATCTCTCATTATCATCATCATCTCTCATTATCATCATCATCTCTCATTATCATCATCATCTCTCATTATCATCATCATCTTTTCATTATCATCTTCTCATTATTATCATCATCTCTCATTATCATTATCATCTTCTCATTATCATCTTCTCATTATTATCATCATCTCTCATTATCATCATCATCTCTCATTATTATCATCTCTCATCATCATCATCTCTCATTATCATCATCTCTTATTATCATCATCTCTCATTATTATCATCATCTTCTCATTATTATCATCATCTCTCATTATCATCATCATCTTCTCATTATCATCATCTCTCATTATTATCATCATCTCTTATTATCATCATCATCTCTCATTATCATCATCTCTCATTATCATCATCATCTCTCATTATCATCGTCATCTTCTCATTATCATCATCATCTCTCATTATCATCATCATCTCTCATTATCATCATCATCTCTCATTATCATCATCATCTCTCATTATCATCATCATCTCTCATTATCATCATCATCTTTTCATTATCATCTTCTCATTATTATCATCATCTCTCATTATCATTATCATCTTCTCATTATCATCTTCTCATTATTATCATCATCTCTCATTATCATCATCATCTCTCATTATTATCATCTCTCATCATCATCATCTCTCATTATCATCATCTCTTATTATCATCATCTCTCATTATTATCATCATCTTCTCATTATTATCATCATCTCTCATTATCATCATCATCTTCTCATTATCATCATCTCTCATTATTATCATCATCTCTTATTATCATCATCATCTCTCATTATCATCATCTCTCATTATCATCATCATCTCTCATTATCATCGTCATCTTCTCATTATCATCATCATCTCTCATTATCATCATCATCTCTCATTATCATCATCATCTCTCATTATCATCATCATCTCTCATTATCATCATCATCTCTCATTATCATCATCATCTTCTCATCATCATCATCTCTCATTATCATCATCTCTCATTATCATCATCATCTCTCATTATCATCATCATCTCTCATTATCATCATCATCTTTTCATTATCATCTTCTCATTATTATCATCATCTCTCATTATCATTATCATCTTCTCATTATCATCTTCTCATTATTATCATCATCTCTCATTATCATCATCATCTCTCATCATCATCATCTCTCATTATCATCATCTCTCATTATCATCATCATCTCTCATTATCATCATCATCTTCTCATTATTATCATCATCTTCTCATTATCATCATCATCTTCTCATTATCATCATCATCTTCTCATTATCATCATCTCTTATTATCATCATCATCTCTCATTATCATCATCATCTTCTCATTATTATCATCATCTTCTCATTATCATCATCTCTTATTATCATCATCATCTCTCATTATTATCATCTCTCATTATCATCATCTCTCATCATCATCATCTCTCATTATTATCATCATCTTCTCATCATCATAATTATTAGGATCTACAATTAGTTATCATCGTCATCTTTTTCCTCATGTCATCCCTTCTCTCATTATCATGATCATATTAGATCTAGACTAGTAGATCTATTTATAATTAATATTTTGTATTGAATCAAATTTTTAACACCATCTCATTCGTCTATGCTCTCCTCTTCTTCATTTGCGTCATAGTGAGTCGGTTGTGCGCATTTGGCACCTAACCGCTGCGTGGCCGAAAACTGACACACCGCCCTCTTGCGGCAAGCTGGAGTTCATATAGCTCCCGCTGAAAAATTGTGAGCGTCAGTTGCAAAATGGTTGCGATAGAGAAAGGACCGGAGCCCCAGAGCTCCAGTTTACGAGAGATTTTACCTTAACTACAACGAATTAAAAAATGATCGAGGTCTAGGTAAGTCCCTATCGCCTTAGCTGCACGCGTAAGAAAGCGCTAAATTGGACTCGACGTCCAACATGTCATATTTTAAAGGGAAATTAGGAGCAGAAGTACTTACGTGTGATCACCGAATCTTTGCAGCATCGTCCACGGTACCTGGGGATATCGTTATGCAGTACCTGTGAATTTCTCTTCCGAGCTCGAGCGAAGATAGAAAACGAGAAGTGCCGAAGTGGCCGAAAACTGGAACTGGCCGATTACCGGGTACTTTACTCTATGTCATCATAATTAGCATGGGCGCAATCTTAATTTACGCATAAATACATGACCTCTAGGCCATTGGCTTTGATTAAAATGGCGCACGTACACAACCGTAAACTGGTGTATTCATACAATCATGCATTATTCTATAGCCTATAGATCTATATCCTACATCATGTACTAGGCATGCAGCTAGTGCACTAGTAGAATGCTACTAGGTCTAGGCCTACTAGATCGTTCTACATCGACTCTGTCAGTCTTTGTTGACTCAGTTTGAGAAATTGAGTGTGCTAGTACGTAGGCCTACTAATAAAAGTAGGCCTAGATCTATCATCTAGATCAATTACATTACTCAATAGATATTACAACATGGAAATGAATGTATGGGAAAATGCATTGAGTGCATCTAGATCTAGACCATTAATTGCATAGAGTCTAGTCTACCGGGTAATTTTTCCGCTGTGCAATTACTTTTATCCCTATCTCCCTATCTTGTCAAACATAAAATACAAATAGATCTAGATCTAGAGCATAATATGAAGTTAAACCTACCATTTTCACAGAAATCATCGTAAAAACGTCTCGTCATAATAATCAGCTAGGCCTAAAACTAGAGGGCTGGTTTTGTTCACGAAGCGCCCGTCAGGAGAGTACACTATAGAGTACACAGAGTACACGATAGAGTACACGATAAAATTCACGATATCGTGAACTTTATATCGTAAACTTTTCACGATAAAGTTCACGATATCGTGAATTTTATCGCCAATTTTTCACGAAGAAATTGACGATATCGTGAATTTCGTGAATTTCGTCGTGAAAAATTGGCGATAAAATTCACGAAATCGTGAACTTTATCGTGAAAAGTTCACGATTTAGTCTTTTCGCGATGTCCCTTCAGGGCCACCATACTTATCGCACCTGAAAATAGGCAATGACCAAATATGAAAAGTGGCACTTGTAATAAAGGAAATTGTGCATTTGTTAAAAGAAAATGGGCACCGATCAGATATTAAAGGGGCATTTATCGGAGGTGAAGGGTGTACTAATCTGAAGTGAAAAGGAGTAACTTCTCATACCTGAAAAGAGTTATTTGTCAGAGAAGGAGAACTTATGGAAAGGGGAAGGGGCTCTTTTTCAATGGGGCATTTATCATTAGAAAAAAGGGGCACTTATTAGAAAGGAAAAAAGTCACATGTGAAGGTATAAGGTGCGCGTATCCGAGTTAAAATGGGGGTAGTTATTAAAAGGGGAAGAGGCACTTTTACAAATTAATAGAAGCACTAGTCGAAGTAAAATGGCCACTATTCCTATGTAAAAAGGGGCACTTCTTAAAAAGTTAAAGGGGCACTTATCGGGTACTTGAACAAGTGGGGAGGGCACTGTGCCCCCCTTGCCCCCCGGGAGGGCCGCCTCTCGATCGAAGTTAGCCAGCGCTCAGCGAGCCGCAAATTATCGATGATACAAAGTGAGAATGTAAATATACTTTGGGATGACTATAAGTATAATTTTTCAGCTGTTGTGATTTCAGCTAGTATAGACATGTAATGACATACGATACTATCTACGCGGCCATGTTTTACACGGCTTCGACACTGCAGTGGACTTTCGGCATGCGTTTTTGCATGCATGCATTGGCCTAGCCTGGCCCCCAAAGGGGGTCACCTCGAATAAAAGTGCTACCCACCCGTGTCCATCAACCTCTGAAGTGGACCCTAATATCGTATCGCACTTTTTCTGAAATGACCCTTTTTAAAGAAAACGTCGAAACCTGTGAACCTGAAAAGGTACCCTCCTTTTTTTTTTTGTGCGATTAGTGCTAAAAACACACCCTTTTCAAGGAAAATGTCGACGACGCCAGACCTGTCAACCTGAAAAGGTGCCCCTTTTTTCCTTTGTGCGATCAGTGCTTAAAACAAACACCCTTTTTAGGAAAACGGCGTTGACGCCGTGTAGCTGAAAAAGACACAATTTCGACGCTTTATCTGGACGCGGTGGCGTGGCCAGTCATGTTGGGAGTGACCCCCCTTGGGGCCTGACCGAACTTCCTGGGTGACACTTAGTCGAGTGAGACAGAGTGAGAGTAAGACTGGTGATAGCCTGGCCTAGTGTGTCATAAAGATGCCTGTTTTCGTAATCATCATCTGCATATTTCGACTTTAGCTAATCATTAATGATTAAATAATGCGATTCAAAATGAATGAGACACCCATTTTGCTTGCCATATTCCACTTCCAGTCGTTTAAAAAGTCATGCATAACTGTACGAACATGCATTTTTATGAAACACTTTTTTATTAAACACTTTTTATGAAACACCAGGCCATCACCAGTCTTACTCTCACTCTTTCTCACTCGATTCATTGTCACCCAGGAAGGTCGGTCAGGCTAGGCCAGTAGCTAGGCCAATGCATGCATGCATGCAGTGGCAAAGCTGTGTTGAGCAGTGGCCGCGTAGCCGTAGATATTAGGCAATTTTCGCAAACTCATTGCGGAATTAGAATCTGCGGTTCGTGTGCAAAATCGAGAAGATACTATAGTAACAGTTGGATGACCGCTGAGGCCCTGAAATCTAGAACGGGTTTTGGCCAAATCTACGGGCCGGGCGTTCTCAATGACGCCCCAAGTGAATCAAGTGCCTCGATACAAACTATTTCATTCACCTGATAATAATAATAGTATTTAAATAGACAGAATCAATCTGAATAAATTAGTTGTTGCCACACTTAATACATGCAGTTTGCTTTCTGACTATTGCGAATCCTAGACAGGTGAATGAAATAATTTGTATTGAGGAACTTCACAAAGACGTATGTATTAAATTTGATTACATTACAAAAAAGGCCTGTTCCCTTCCACGCATAACAGTACAGACGGGACTACACGACTAGCACAACTTGTCTCGACCAAGCCACAACACGGCTTTTTATCAAATTTCAACAATAATTGATCATCAAGTTTTAAAACAATTCATGTTATATCCATATTCATGTTGTTATTGTTCAGAAACAATAATCGGAAGAAACAAAACTCACCGAAGAGTCATTCGTGTCAGGGGCGGATCTAGGGGCGTTTAGGAGGTTTAAATCCCCCTTGGGCTGGCCAAGGTGCTTTCTACCCCCCCCCCCCCGAAATGTTGGTTGGCACTTTTTTTTCAAATGTCAAATGTCGATATCGTCGCGACGCGTTGTCAGCTAGCTAGGTATGGAAGGCCGGTGATGACTTTATTCGTATGCCCCAGACGAATGGAACGCGGCACACGTCTGCTAAATAACATGCAGACGTCTGCTAATTGACCAATCACCGTCTGCTAGTTTATTAGCACACGTGTGCTCTTTTCCAGACGGATGCTGTTTACTCCTTATACGTCTGGAATTGATCGACCAATCACATACCTTGTATGTGTGTGTTTGGACAGAGGGTGCATGTAGCGCAGACAAGCACGTGGTACTCTTACCGTTCTTAAAAGTATTGACTTTGATTTCTATGTCAAAAAAGAAGTATACATTGTATTTAAAGAGTAGTTCCATTGAGGTTTGAACTTTCTGATGCAAATAATAGTATGTCAAATGATAAACGAAGTACCGAAACTGCTATATGAACGTTTATCATCCATCTAGTATTGGAGTATGTAAATACAATAAAGCTAGTTTAGGGTTGATAAAGAAAAGGTAATTCTAATATCATGAATGGTAGTTTCTAGATTTACAATCCATCATTCAGAACCTATTCTAATTGCAAATTAGGTGATATACTATGCAACAGTACTATTGTGATAATGTGTATGATCCAGTGTAGATACATAGTGTTGGAACAACAGAGTACATATCTCCCCCTCTTCCATCTCTCCCTTATCTCTCTTGGTCACTCTGTACAGAGGTCAACCCGCACTCGTGGTAGAGGAACACACACACTCTCTCTCTCTCACCCTCCCTTTCTTCCCCAGGATTCAGGGGGACGAAAGGAGCGCAAAAGCACATTCCCCCTTTTCTTTTCGTCTTGCTCTTTATTTTCTTTCCCTTTCTCTCCTCTTTTCAATTCCATCCCTACCTTCTTTCTTTCTCTCTCTCTCTCTCTCTCTCTCTTTTTGCTGAGGGAGGAGGGGGAGGCAAGGGCCTTTCGCCCCCCCCACCCCAATCCACACCTTGTTGGCGGGAAATATCGCAACTGATCTCCCCTACCTTTCCTCTTCCTCTTTTTTTCTCTTTACCCTTCTTATCTCTTTCCCTACCCATTCCCTACCTCCTCTTTTTTAAGTTTGCTGGGGGGAGGCAAGGAAGGGCCTTTCACCTCCCTACCCGAACCACATGTTGTTGGCTGGATTAATTGCATGTGACCCCCCCCCCCCCCTTTCTTTTCACCTGTTTCTTTTCTTCTTTCCCTTTTTCGTTACCTTTTAGCTCTCCTCTTTCATTTTCCCTTCCTATACTCTCTGTTTTGCCCCCCCCCCCTTTCCCGCCCTTTGAGGATCAACAGATTGTTGGCGAGACAATCGTAACTGATATCCCTCTTCATTACTTTTCTTCTTCCCTTTTCTCCTTCCCTTTGTCTCCTCTTCTCCTTTTTATTTCCCGGGGGGGGGGAGGGAAGAGGCAACAGCCTCGGAGGAAAGGCCTTACACCTCCCTACCCGAACCACATGTTGTTGGCTGGATTAATTGCATCTGACCCCCCTTTCTTTTCACCTGTTTCTTTTCTTCTTTCCCTTTTTCGTTCTCTTTTAGCTCTCCTCTTTCATTTTCCCTTCCTATACTCTCTGTTTTGCCCCCCCCCCTTTCCCGCCCTTTGAGGATCAACAGATTGTTGGCGAGACAATCGTAACTGATATCCCTCTTCATTACTTTTCTTCTTCCCTTTTCTCCTTCCCTTTGTCTCCTCTTCTCCTTTTTATTTCCCGGGGGGGAGGGAGGAGGCAACAGCCTCGGAGGAAAGGCCTTTCACCTCCCTACCCGAACCACATGTTGTTGGCTGGATTAATTGCATCTGACCCCCCTTTCTTTTCACCTGTTTCTTTTCTTCTTTCCCTTTTTCGTTCTCTTTTAGCTCTCCTCTTTCATTTTCCCTTCCTATACTCTCTGTTTTGCCCCCCCCCCCCTTTCCCGCCCTTTGAGGATCAACAGATTGTTGGCGAGACAATCGTAACTGATATCCCTCTTCATTACTTTTCTTCTTCCCTTTTCTCCTTCCCTTTGTCTCCTCTTCTCCTTTTTATTTCCCGGGGGGGGGGGGGGGGAGGGAGGAGGCAACAGCCTCGGAGGAAAGGCCTTTCACCTCCCTACCCGAACCACATGTTGTTGGCTGGATTAATTGCATCTGACCCTGTTACACCCTCAAATGTAATAACTCCCACAAATGTAATAACGCCCACAAATGTAATAACACTTTACCCACAAATGTAATAACACTTTACCCACAAATGTAATCATTTCACCCACAAATGTAATAACCACTTTACCCACAAATGTAATAATTTTTAATCACCCACAAATGTAATAATGACTTTACCCACAAATGTAATAAATTTGAAGTGATATTTTGAATCACCCACAAATGTAATAATGACTTTACCCACAAATGTAATAAATTTGAAGGGATATTTTGTCGAATTTAAAACTAAAACCCTGTAATAAAGCTGGGTATAGCGCGCAGTCTTTGCTCCAGACCCGGTTATTTAAAAAAAAAAAAAAGGTCTTCAAAACTAAGACCCCACCATCTTCAAAACTAAGACCCGGTAATAAAGCATGGGTTTAGAGCGTAGTTTTTCTTCCAGACCCGGTTATTTCAAAACTTTTAAAAAATCTTCAAAACTAAGACCCCATCATCTTATTCCTGTGGAAGAACATATATAAGTATTGAGCGTAGTCTTTCCTCCAGACCCGGTTTTTCAAAAGTTAAAAAACAAACAAAAAACAAAACAAAACAAAACAAAACAAAAAAACCTTTTAAACTAAGACCCCTCTATCTTCCAAATTAAGACCCGGTAATAAAGCATGGGATTAGAACGTAGTCTTTACTTCAGACTCGGTTATTTAAAAAAAAAATCTTCAAACTAAGACCTCACCATCTCATTCCTGTGGAATAACATGGGTATAGAGCGTAGTCTTTCTTCCAGACCCGGTTATTTCAAATGAAATAGAAATTTAAACAAATCTTCGAAACTAAGACCCACCATCTTATTCCTCTTTTTTTTCATTTAAAAATAAATTACATTATTACATATGTGGATACAACACGTCACAAATAAATGATTGGTCGGCGGTCACACGAACTGACGAATCAGTCAAAATGGTCCATATATATAACACACAGAGGAGGGACCGATTCGATGGTTCGTTGACCGTTGATCGGAGAGACAAAAATCATATAAATAAATACAGTACGGACTACGTCCAACTTTCTATCTCTCCCGCCCCCTCTCCCCCCCCCCTTTTTCTCTTTCTCTCTCTCTTTCCCTCTCCCTGTCTGTCTCTCTGTCTATCTGGCAATGTCGTTTTCCATCTTCAGCTTTTTTTTATAATGTTTTCTATTCCTCCATTTGCTTCTTCGCCGGCAGCATATCTTCCTTGAGATTAATTATTATAACATAATTATCCCTGATGATTTACACATTATACCTTATATTTATTATGTACTATGACCCTGTTTTTTCTTTTTTGGGGGAATGATAATCGGTTAACAAGCAAATAACAACGCATACTTTCATATAAGAAATCATAAATAGCTGTATAACGAGATCGCGCGAAACATATTTGCATGTTTTGGATGAACGATTGCAGAACCCTTTGACTGATAAAATATCTATATACTCTCTCAATCAATGTGAGTAAATTGCAGAGGTTATGGTTTTATAGTATTAAATGCAATGATGGATACATAGATTTTGTAAGATAGAAAGTATTTTATTCCAAACGAATGAAGAGGTTGTTTCATTAATATACAGACGGTAACAGAACCAAAATAATTATTACGTATAAAAAGGTGGAGTAACTCACATGTCTTTTACAAGCAAACAAGGTTATAATTTGGGCAATATTGAACCTGATAACATCAACTGAACTTGATATAAAACGCAAACAACCTAACACGTGACAATTCTTCTAAGCTAGGAAAAACAAGAGAACAAGATGCCGAAATACTAAATGTACCTGGCTTTCTGTAACTTAGTATTCGTCCATATAAAACTACTTAACACGTACAACTCCAAAAGTTTTTCAGTAATACTTTTCAGATGCTTTAAGAGTAGACGGAGTTGAAATGAAGTATGACTGATCAAAAGGAAATAATTATTTTAATTATACAATGAAATAAAGAATATTAACAACCTTTACCTGATCTAGTATGTTTGGTACATTAAGTTTTTTTTCCTGGGATCTAATCGTTCTTTTTTTTACACGCTGCAAAGCCTTGTAAGCCTTTCTTCGAACAGCTTGTACATTCTTTTCCCAACCATGGATAGTATAGTTTGTTCTTTGACGGGAGATATAATTTTGTTCTGGTTTCCTACTAAAGAAAATCTCGAAAGTAGATTTCCATCCAAGGACCTTTTTCGGGTCCTCGTTTAGGAGTTTTGTATAAGAGGGAAGCTCTTTAACCCAGTTGATACCCTTTTGTTTGTTTACAATAGAATATTTACATGATTAAGAAATCGTCGACGGTCAACGAACCATCGAATCGGTCCCTGCTCTGTGTGTTATATATATGGACCATTTTGACTGATTCGTCAGTTCGTGTGACCGCCGACCAATCATTTATTTGTGACGTGTTGTATCCACATATGTAATAATGTAATTTATTTTTTAAATGAAAAAAAAGAGGAATAAGATGATGGGCTTAGTTTCGAAGATTTGTTTAAATTTCTATTTCCTTTGAAATAACCGGGTCTGGAGGAAAGACTACGCTCTATACCCATGTTATTCCACAGGAATGAGATGGTGAGGTCTTAGTTTGAAGATTTTTTTTTTTAAATAACCGAGTCTGAAGTAAAGACTACGTTCTAATCCCATGCTTTATTACCGGGTCTTAATTTGGAAGATAGAGGGGTCTTAGTTTAAAAGGTTTTTTTGTTGTTTTGTTTTGTTTTGTTTTCTGTTTGTTTTTTAACTTTTGAAAAACCGGGTCTGGAGGAAAGACTACGCTCAATACTTATTTATGTTCTTCCACATGACTAAGATGATGGGGTCTTAGATTTGAAGATTTTTAAAAAGTTTTGAAATAACCGGGTCTGGAAGAAAAACTACGCTCTAAACCCATGCTTTATTACCGGGTCTTAGTTTTGAAGATGGTGTGGTCTTAGTTTTGAAGATTTTTTAATTTTTTTGAAATAACCGGGTCTGGAGCAAAGACTGCGCGCTATACCCATGCTTTATTACAGGGTTTTAGTTTTAAATTCGACAAAATATCCCTTCAAATTTATTACATTTGTGGGTAAAGTCATTATTACATTTGTGGGTGATTCAAAATATCACTTAAAATTTATTACAATTGTGGGTAAAGTCATTATTACATTTGTGGGTGAAATTATTACATTTGTGGGTAAAGTGTTATTACATTTGTGGGTGTTGTTACATTTGTGGGTAAAGTGTTATTACATTTGTGGGCGTTATTACATTTGTGGGAGTTATTACATTTGAGGGTGTAACAGACCCCCCCCCCTTTCTTTTCACCTGTTTCTTTTCTTCTTTCCCTTTTTCGTTCTCTTTTAGCTCTCCTCTTTCATTTTCCCTTCCTATACTCTCTGTTTTGCCCCCCCCCCCTTTCCCGCCCTTTGAGGATCAACAGATTGTTGGCGAGACAATCGTAACTGATATCCCTCTTCATTACTTTTCTTCTTCCCTTTTCCCCTTCCCTTTGTCTCCTCTTCTCCTTTTTATTTCCCGGGGGGGGGGGGGGGGGGAGGGAGGGAGGAGGCAATAGCCTCGGAGGAAAGGCCTTTTAGTCGCCCCCCCCCCCCCGGGCGATCTCTTTCTTTTCCCTCTTTTCTTTTCTTCTTCCTCTGCTTACTTTTCTTTCTCTCCTCTTTCACTTTCCCTTCTGTTCCTTTTCTCTCTCTCTTTTTATAAATTTAGGGTTCGGGTAAGGGTTATGGGTCGAGTTAGGGTTAGGGTAATATACCAGTTTGTAAGATGTCCTGTTAAAGGTAATACAACGTTTTGGTATGGGGTCATGAATTTAGTTCAAATGGACATAATGAAAGCATATGCGATATAACAATATCTAATTATCGTTGCCGCTGTTGAAATCGAGTCTAAAGTCATGAAATTGTAAATAATAGACTCTTTATGTTGTATAGCTCCCTCTCAAGACTGATATTACTTTAGCTTTAACACATTGTTTCTTGACAATCGATCAATTTGCTATTCCCGCTTGGAAATTATATATCAAAACTGCATATTCTGAGATTGTCATGATCGCAGCTGCTACCATGGAATGGCTTTAGGTGCTATTTGAAAAAAATGAAATTTACCAGGATCACCGGTAAATTTTAGATTATTCAATTTCTCGAAAGCAGAAGTTTGTTAGGAGCTAAATTTCCCAGTTCTTATAATATGAACATTTACTATATTACTATCCATCCAATTTTCAAAATTTCCCAGAACTTTGCATTACCTCTAGTGTACCATTTAGGGTTGTATATGAAGAGTTTCATTCCAAACGGAGCTAAATCCACTTAGGGTATTTCTGTGTAAATCGCCCTTTTAAAAATATGTTTACACTTTCCCTTTAGCAATGTACCTTCGTGTTGTTATATATGATAAAGGTGTCACACTGGATCACTAATATATGACAACTGAATATTTACCACTTATTTCAGATTTTTACTAAATGTTTAGGTTTATTTTTTCAAGAATTTAGCTCCTTTTGGAAAGAGACATGCATTTAGCTCCTTTTGGAATGAAACGGTGATATGTTTTTTTAATTTCTTTTCAAAAGTTTTTTTTTTTTATATGTGTTTTCAGTACTATTATTTAAAAGAAAAGGTTTGCTACTAAATTTGAATACATTCGTAGTGACTTTTTTTAAAGAACAAACAAAATTATACCAACATTATCCTATCACGCAACCTGGTAACTTTCGAGAAATTCTCTCTCACCATTTTTTCACCACAATGAACACTTCGTGCAGTCATTACAAATTAGACAAAAATATTATGATTCAAAGTTTTCATTTGATAACCAAAAATCATCATAACTCAAAGAGTAAACAAGCACTATGAAGGTTTAAACATGTCAACACTGCTTTAACCCTAATAAGTCCGCCCCCCCCCCCCTCCACGATTTGTCCGATTGCTCGGGAACGCATATGGATGGCGCCCCGCCGCTCGCTGACTTTTTTCTTTCGAGTCTTGCGCAACTTTTTTTTTTTTTTTTTGAAAATCGGAACTACAGTTACAAGGTCACGTGACCTTATGTCTTCGCATGTCAGCCCGAAAATCGCTCATTTTCGTGATTTGTGTACAAAACATATGGAAAAGTCATTTTTCCTAAAAACAGACCAAACATGGGTTATTGGGTCTTGTTTAAAGTTTAGGTGGTTGTTTTGGGAGTCAAAATAGTTGAATTGTAGTAAGAAATGAAATAAAACAACAAAAACAATGAAATACATAAGAAATTATCAAAAGAAGGGATAACATAAGGAATAATCTGGCTCTTCCAATTTTTTCTGTTGTATTATTATTCAGAATGGTGTAATGAATATATGTAGTGAAAAGGAATGCTTAAATATGACTAATATATGATTTATGGGTAAAAAAATTGATTGTTATGACTCTATTTGCATAAACTACCATAAATATGCAAATGAGTAAATTTTTCAAAAATTGAAATTATCATATTATTCTATACACTTCACTTGACATGCGTGCAAATTTTAGCGGCGATCGGCCGCTTCACGACCGAGATCTTAAGGGGGGCCATAATGGCCCCCCGGCCGTACTAAGACCTCAAATAGTCCGGCCTTTTTAGGGTTAACCCGTTGACTACTGAATTGTATAAGTCCCATAGGCTTAACACGGGGACCACCAGGTTCCCGTAAGCAAATTTCAGTTGCACAAGGCAATTGTTAGAAAATAAATATGCAGAACGTTTCCTATACAAACAATGTTGCAAATATTTTAGATTATAGTTATAAGCTTCAAACAGACACGATCAAACCTGAAACTGAAAGTCATACTTTATGTCACAATAAACGTAAATGTTACATGTAGTCATTTTATAATTCTAATTACAGGGATGGTTAAACTGGTTTTCTTAAACTTCAGATAAAAATGAACTGAAATAATAAATCAACACAAATTAAAACAGCACAATGGGGTACTTAATTACAGTATGTAGACACACAGTCAATGGAACCCAGTTGGTTGTCATGGTTGATTGACTTATTGATGATGCACCTGAATTTCCGAATACAATAAATCCTTTTTTTCCTACAATCAAGTAAGGAAATCCATTGTGAATATGAGGTCAAGCCAGTCAATTTGAGTTATAGGGTATATAGTGCAAGTCAAACTTACCAAGGCTCAATATGCAATAAAAGAATTAAAAAACAACAACATTAGAACATAAGAAGCGTACAGTCATTTTGTCAAGTTGTGGAGACTTGATTGAATAAATTGTTAAATGTTGATGATGATGATGATGATCAGAAGGATAAATAAACGGACATGATTATTACGCAGGGGCGGATCTAGAGGGAGTTTGGCGGTTTAAACACCCACATTTGGGCGGCCAAGTGAAGAAAAAAAAAGGAAAAAAGAAGAAAAAAAGTGTAAAACAGTTAAACGGCGCGATTTTTGGAAAATCCTGGATCCGCCACTGGGTCAAACAACCCCCCCCCCCCCTTTGCAAAAAGCCAGATCCGCCCTTGTAACGGTTTAAAATATATGACGTTATAAGATATCTACGCCTAAATAACAAAGCCAAGCCAGAATAGTGATTTGTGTTCTATTCTGCGCTGTGATTGGTCAATTGGATATAGCTCCTTTTGGAGAAAAAAAAAAGATTTGGATTTAGTTCCTTTTGGAATGAAACATATTGTACCTATACAATTGTTCATACTTCTTAAAGACATTTTAAAATGTGATATAGTGCATTTCGTTCCCATGTATAAAATTATTATTTACAGACAAACAACTCAATTTTGATAAAATACGGATTTAGCTCCTTTTGGAATCAAGCTCTTCAAAAATTAGCCGAGGAAATAATATATACATAACATCGGGTAAAATAAAGGCATTATACATCAGAAATAAAATTCGCAAAGGAATAGAGTGCCTCTTGTGACAAAGTAAACCAATATTGCGAGAAAGTGTGGAACAAATATAATTAATGTGAGGACCCCTTGATAAATGTTCGTCCAACACGGGAAACGACTCAAGGTGGTGGCGGGTCCGTGGTGATATGGGCCGGAATACACTATGGCGAAAACACGCTACTGGTAGTTCAGAAGGAAACGTCAACGCCATCGTGTGCCAGGACAACCTGGAGAACCAATTTCTTCCACATGCAAGAAGGGTTTGTGGGGAACAATTTTCGGCTGCAGGATGACAACGCTAGGCCACAGACAGCAGCTGAAGTAAAGAGAAATCCTTGACGCAGAGGGGGTACAGCAGTTGCCATGGCCTGCCTACTCCCCTGATATGAATCCTATTGAACATGCCTTGGACGCCCTCGGCAGAGCCATCAATGACAGGGACAATATTCCTCAAACTCGACAGGAGTTAATAGATCAGGCTCTGACCGACGAGTGTGACGCTCTGGTCATTGACAACATCGACAAGCTCGTTGACAGCATACCGCGACGTCTCAACGCACTGATCTGTATCAGGGGTCGTCACACCCGACATTAGTGACCGATTGACATTCGAAGGAGAAAAAAATGTAATGCATAATATTCATTTCAATATGTGTTATGTGTTATGCCAACCATTAGTTTTGCTGTTTCCATACCCCGTTTTTTGGTTTTACCTTGATACACCCTTTGCAAAGGGTAATTGAGTTTAATTTCACAGAAATATGACTTGAAGGAACCGATCAATAACACAGTATGGTTGTATACATCATCGATAAACAAAATTATGATAACAAAATACGCGTAATGTCTTATTTATTGTACTTCAAGTTGTAACAAAAAATATTCCAACTTTATGACCCACAGTGTAGATGTCCTGTTGATACAATATGTAAGGGTAGATACACACACACACACACACACACATATATTTCTGTTTGTGTGCGTGCGTTTTTGTGTGTGTTCTTTAGAAAAACTTTTTGAGTTAAATAAAATTAAAGATTTAGAACGGCGAGATATATGTGTTGGGTTGGCAGGTAGTTCATATAAAATAAAAAGTCTGTAATACTATAATTGCATTGGTTAAGTATGTTATATATATATATGTCAAGATAGGGGGGGGGGGCAACTTTAAAAAAAATTAAGAAAAGCATTTCTTATCATAGGGATGAGGACAAGAAAAAAGTCATTATAATGGGAAAACTGGAATTAAATTTTCAAAAGTGGGAGCAGCTTAGGGTTAATTAAGATTTGTTTTTCGTCTACACCATGAGCTTGTTAAAGTGTCACTCTATTTTGCGGCCTGATTAACTTAATTATTTAGTATATTTTTCTTCAGTTGAGAATGTTAGCAGACATCCACTGAGTAAGTAGTGTGTGTGTGTGTGTGTTTGTGGGAGGGAGGGGAGGGTGGGGCAGGCATTGCACCAGTGAAATAACCTTCATATATGTTTTTGGGGATAAATGAATAACGTGCAATTGAATTATAAATTATGTTTATGTACTTTAAGTTAACTTTGTTGCCAAATTATATGCAAATTAGTTTTTGTTTAATAATACTTATGTATAAGCAATTCATATCAATATGGAAACGTTTATTTATCATATTCAATTGTATGATTGCGTTTGTATTACACATTTGGAGAAAGAAAAAATGAAAACAAAATGTGTGAGTGTGTATAATATATATATCATATATTTTGCATTGATCTGATACTTTTATAGTTTCTTAACCTTATCATAATGCCTTTCTCGAATCGTATACATGACTGCTCATGCATTGTTTGAACGTCTTCCTATTGTTGGATCCATTTCGTTTCTAAAACTTTGCTCATATCTGTCTTCTACAATGGTCATGCATGGAGGATCACTCACACCAAGAATTGTGCCCTCTTGATTTTTACGTTTCTAATTGGGTATTAGCTTCTTCTCAATCCATTTTTTAATCATAATTGTCCAAAATCCTTATCAATGTTGTTTCATAAAAGGTCACGAATCTCTTGTTTGATGACATGCAACTAAATATTGTTGTCGTACGACTGTATGAAACCCTCTGGGTAACGAGGTTAGGAAGAAGGAAATGAAATCAACAAGCATTACTACCGATTGGCTGGAGCGTATACAAATGGAAGATCATTCCTGGATCTTTCTTTTCTCATTCTTTAACCAGCGGTGCTTACAGAGAAGGTTGAGTTCTGAGAAGTGGTGACAAATAATTTGTGAGCGTTATCATTGTTATTATGCATCTGTGGAAAAGAACATCAGATAAAAAAATGTTTCCTTAAAAGCTACAAATACTCTCATATTCTGAATATGGCATGTAACAACAGAAACATCAGGACAGATTTGTATGCCACATTTACGATTGGCGGGCCGTAGGTGGTCCTCTCCTTCCCCTCCATATACACGTTCATGCAATATGTGTACAAAACTGCAATTTTGCAAAAAGCAAACAACAAAATCAATGCGAAAAAAAATCAGGCCTACTTTATAGTGTGATTTCTAGGGCTGCATTTAATGGACAATTTTGATTTTTTTTTGTTTGTTGTTGTCAAGTCTTTGTTTTCTAGCCTCATCCTGTAACTATCCATAATTTGCTATATATGGAGCCTGTCATAGTGGCTTGATTTGTTGTTAACCTTCATTGCATTCACACTCTGGTGACAAATGAGGCAAATTGGTCTACCTCTCTCTTCTATAAAGAATAACTTCAGAATTGGTCTTGGCAGCTAGGGGGACTCCCGTTATAATAAACAGTCTTCTATTTTTTCTGTCTCTGTGGCTTCATATTACGCATTATATTATGTTTATTGATTTAAATATATCTTGTATTTCTTGTCACTTTTTTATTTTGTATTTTTTATATGTATATTTGTTGTTATGTACCAATTAGTATTGATGACTTGTAAATATTGTGATATTACTTCTGATTTAATGAAACATACAACGAAAAACAAATAAATAGAAAAACTTCAGAAACCAATCATCTCATTGAACGCAGTTTAGATTCATGAGAAAATTCAATGGCGAGAGAAAAGGGTTGTCATTAAGTTTCAAGACAAGTATAGCATTTCAAACATTTTTCTCTCGACTCACAACATTTGTATATTTACAAACGTTACTGCGTGCGGAAATTACAAACTGAAATTAACACGGCGACTCGGCGAGTGTATTAATGAAATGTTATGAGAGGGAATTTGAGGAGTTTTGTATCAACCAGTTAAACGAGTCAATATGTTGTGAATGATGAAAACAAATTATGGAAATAGAGATAGCTGTGTGTAAATGTTTTACCGTATTTCATCGCTGTTATGCGGGCCGCATTTCATTTATATAGCTATTTGTGTAATATTTTTTTCAAAGCTCCGTGAGCCGCGCCAGAAGAGCTCGAGGACCGCATGCGACCCGCGGGCCGCGGGTTGGTCACCCGTGGTGTACCCCACATACATTTTCTGTGCGTATCAGGCCAATTACCCCCTGGGCAATCACCCCCCGGAAAATTACACCCCGGAAAACTACCCCCGTAGGACGATTACCCCCCGGAAAATTATCCCCCGGAGAATTATCCCCCGAGGACAATTACCCCCCAAGGACATTTACCCCCCGGAAAATTACCCCCAGAGAATTACCCCCCGAGGACAACTACCCCCGGGGGACAATTACCCCCGAGGACAACTACCCACGGGGACAATTACCCCCAAGGACAAATACCCCCCGAGGACAACTACCCCCCGAGGACAACTACCCCCGGGGACAATTAACCCACATGAACACTACTTGGCATGGTGGCTCAGTGGTTAGAGTGCAGTTCCATCACCTTCTTTGATGGTATTCTTTGTTTCAATTATTCTATTATTTCCTCTTGCTATCTTTTGTTTCGTTTTCTATCACCTTTTCTTATGTTATTCTTGGTTTTATCATTTATATCACTTTCTGTTTCTGTCTTTCCTTATGGTATTCTTTGTTTCTTCCTTCTATCACCTTCTCTCATGTTATTCTTGGTTTTTATCATTATATCACTTTCTCTTTCCGTCTTTCCTTAAGTTATTTTTTGTTTCTTCCTTATATAATTTTTTTAAAATGTTATTCTTTGTTTTAGTATTCTATCACCTTCTCTTTCTGTCTTTCCTTATGTTATTCTTTGTTTTATCATTCTATTACTTTCTCTTTTTGTCTTTCCTTATGCTATTTTTTGTTTCTTCCTTCTATGACCTTCTCTTATGTTATTCTTTGTTTTTATCATTATATCACTTCCTCTTTCTATCTTTCCTTTTGTTATTCTATGTTTCTTCCTTCGATCACCTTCTTTTATGTTATTCTTTGTTTTATCATTCTATAACTTTCTCTTTCTGTCTTTCCTTATGTTATTCTTTGTTTCTTACTTCTATCACCTTCTCTCATGTTATTCTTGGTTTTTATCATTATATCACTTTCTCTCTCCGTCTTTCCTTATGTTATTTTTAGTTTCTTCCTTATATAATTTTAAAAAAATGTTATTCTTTGTTTTAGCATTCTATCACCTTCTCTTTCTGTCTTTCCTTATGTTATTATTGGTTTTATCATTATATCACTTCCTCTTTCTATCTTTCCTTATGTTATTCTTTGTTTCTTCCTTCTATCACTTTCTCTTTCTGTCTTTCCTTATGTTATTCTTTGTTTTATCATTCTATTACTTTCTCTTTTTGTCTTTCCTTATGCTATTCTTTGTTCCTTCCTTCTATCACCTTCTCTCATGTTTTTCTTTGTTTTTATTATTATATAATTTCCTCTTTCTATCTTTCATTATGTTATTCTTTGTTTCTTCCTTCTATCCCTTTCTCTTTCTGTATTTCCTTATGTTATTCTTTGTTTTACAATTCTACCACTTCTTCTTTCTGTCTTTCGTTATGTTATTCTTTGATTCTTCCTTCTATCACCTTCTCTTTCTGTCTTCCCTTTTTTTATTCTTTGTTTATTACTTTCTCTTTTTGTCTTTCCTTATGTTATTATTTGTTTCTTCCTTCTATCACATTCTCTTATGTTATTCCATGTTTTTATCATTCTATCACTTTTTCTTTCTTTATTTATTATGTTACTTTTCGTTTCTTCCTTCTATCACCCTCTCTGATGTTTTTCTTTGTTTTTACTATTTCCTCTTGCTATCCTTTGTTTATTCTATCACCTTTTCTTATGTAATTTTTGTTTTATCATTCTAACTTTCTATTTCTGTCACCCTTACGTTATTATTCGTATCAGATTTTCCTGCACTGTGAATTTATTACCTGATTTAATCACCTGATCTCAAAAATTGGTCACGTGAAGGACGAAAGCGCCTTCGTGAAAAATCGCAAGCACTGCCGCGAAGGGAACGGACGTGAGCTGCGCAACGTCTCCACGCCTCAGTAACTCGTAGTAGCCGATGTCGGGTGCATAAATCGAAAGCTCGCTACTGTCTTGGGAGGGGGGGGGGGGGGGGGGGGGTAGTTGTTCTCGGGGGATAATTGTCCTCGGGGGTAATTGTTCTCAGGGGCTCAATCTCCGGGGGGGATTTTCCGGGAGGTAATTGTCCTTGGGGGGAATTTTTTATTTTATTTTTAATTTTTAATTTTTTAATTTTTTAATTTGTTTAAAATGTATTTATTATCATTTTTTAATATATTTTTTGTATTATTATTATTATTATTATTTTTTTTTTTTGGGGGGGGAGGGGGGGGTAGATTTTCCGGGGGGGATGATTACCCAGGAGGCAGTTGTCATAGAACCGTCAGAAACCTATACGTCTTAAATGAGCGAATAGCTTCATAATTTGTTTTATAACGCTTTTTAAAGGAAATTAAATTATTTGGAATTCTTATCGTGTGTAAGTTCACATAATTTTACATCTCATATTCTAATATTTCAGATCATACCATAATTATTTCGGATTATGTCTGATTAACCAGGCACAACTTTAGTTGATGAGGCACATCTTTTTAGCTGCCTCATTCATTTCATACAAGAAACATTTCAATGTACCTAGTCAGTTGCAAATTATGCTGCCTGCTCAGTCATTTGTGATCCTTTCATATGCAAGTAGGAAATTTGAGATATGGATTGATGTGACTTCTAAACAATGATTAATTCAAATTCTTTTCAAAAGCAAAATAAACCAATCATAGCAGCCATTCACTTTTTTGGAACAATTGTATTCATTACATTATCACTTCATGCTGTCTGAAATTGAAAATGCGTAGTAAGACTTTTGATGTCGTATTAACTCATAGCATGCCATGGGGCTGCATACACGCTTCATTGCTACAGTGCCATGTGCGTGCAAGCAGACATTCGTAATAGTAGTTACTGTTCATGCTCGTAGGACTTTGCTGTGTGTTTTGCACTCGCTATTCATAGAACCATCGCGTTAATCAGATTATCTCAAAATAAACCTGGCACGGAGTAGTTTGGGGCTTGGCACAATGGGGATTAGCCCTGTGGCATGATAATAGTTAAAGGGATCGTTTAACAATGTTAAATTTGATATACATAGCCCTACGTGTTATCAGTGTCTGTGATATTGGGTAATATTGAAGCCCCCCCAAAACAAAATTCGCGCTTCAAAATGATCAAGAAGTGCCTCAAAAAAAGGAAAAATCATTGAGTGACCGGTTTTACCATACTCGTTGTCCCCAATAGACTGTAGGGTGGTATTCTCGAAAGCGGCCTAAGTTAAATCAGTGGCCTAAACCTGGTTTAAACCATGGACTATCTTTTTTGCTATTCTCGAAGGTGGCCTAAAGATAAGCCAGGCTTAAATACGTCATAGTTCGGCCTAACTTTAGGCGGCTCAGAGGGCAGGTTTAAATACGTCATAGTTCGGCCTAACTTCGCGTGACGTCACTTTTTAGTTAAATCGACTGTCCGCGGAGAGTGAACGGTAAGTTTTGCATTTGAATTTCTATATTTGATAACAATTTACACTCTTTTGTATGGATAAGCGCTCATGAAAGTTACACCAGCTAATAAAGTATTTTTTTTACTTTCATGTTGCTGTACTGGTGATAATCTAAAATGCTTTTAACTGAATAAATTTGGAGGAAACTTGGTAAATGTTCACAGTGTTCGCAGAGCAGTCCCATACGTGCAAATAATTGTCGGTTAACATTTTCGTTTCCTGAGATTGAGCAATTTCTTACCGGGTAATTCTTTTTCTTGGCACTATTGTCCTTTCGTACGCATATACCACCTTAACACCACCTTAAAACTATCATTGCTAGACGTAGAAACTATTTTTATAGTGGATTTTCGAGACGATGTTGCCTAAAAGTGGACTATAGCAGTCTCTTTCGTTCGTTAGCCTCTGATTTGGGTAGTGTCGGCTGTTGTAATTTGGGTTGGAAAGTAGGCTAATAACTATTAAGTTAAAATAAATGTAAGTATAGAGACAAACAAAATGGAGCCTGCAGAAACACGTGTGGTTGCTTTGGTAGTTTAATCCAGACTCAATATCCATGTGCTTTTACATGTATAATGTAGTGAACAGAAGACCCTTGCATACACTTGCATTGTGTGTATGCATCTAATATGAATAACAATGAACTGTGCCTTAATAACAGATGCAGTGCATTTCTAATTGGCATGTTAATTTCAATTGCATGTTAGTTTCAATGAACCTGTTTCTAAACATAACATCGGCTCCTCTCTTTCAGCCGACCCTACCCAAATCAGAGGCTAACAAATGAAAGAGACAGAAATTTCGGTCTGGTATCACCTCTGCCTGAGCTGCAGTGCAGTGCTAGTTGTGGCTGTTGGTGTGATGATTTTCATAACCACCCAGCCCCCCCCCCCCCCCAAGAAAAAACTTTAAAAAAAAAAACAATATTAATAAACCTAGATCTAAATTTCATCAGAGTCTAGTCTAGACAGGTCTAATAGAAATTGAAAGGAAATGGACAGAAGCTTCCCTTTTTTGACATACATTTGCTGATAATGTTACTGTAACAGTAGTTTAGTCTAATAATACTATTAGTTAGTAAACTAAAGAGAAAGATAAATTGTAATTTCTTATCAAATATCAAAATATTTTTATCATCTTGATTTTCTGCTATTTCAGGTTCTTTTCAATTGATGCATGGGGATGAAAAAAGAAGGCCTCTCCCAAGCTATGGTGTCCCGCCTTGTGAAGTCCATCTCAATAGCCATTGCCAGGAGATGGGAGCAATACATCTCAATTCCTTCAACAAGAGAGGCAGTCCTGCAGAGTGCAGACCCAACATGAATGTTATAATTACTGCCATTTCCCTGGCGTTAATATGGTGCACCCACATAGGCATCTCCAAGCCAGTTGGCCCAACACCAGTTATTTCCTGAACAGGAAAGATAGATACTCCATTTTTCGTGGAAAGTCTGCTGGTGAGTAAAGCTGTAATTACGCCTAAATTTTGTAAACTAAATCATGTTTATACAATTTTTATTAAAAGATCTCCTGATTTTATGAATCTGCAGATGTGTCTACAGGTACATTATGAAGTGATTTAAAAAAAATTTGTCTGATGAATGTAGGTGCAATCTACACTCAAACTTCTATTCATTTTACATCGGCACGAGCTAATATTTTCAGCTCAATTGCCATGGCTACCAGTCACTCCTGACAGTGACAGCTTGGTCTAGACTTTTGGGAGGAACTATCTCTGAAAATAAGACACAAATAATCAACAGTTGATTAACTTCTTTAAAATTTGGGTCAGAAGAAAATTCAAACCTACCGCTAACAATTCTGGACCATATAAGACTTAGAGACCTACAGACTGCAGTACAGTACAGTGCAGTAAATTTTCATTTTACTTTTTCCCCTTTCACGAAGCTCATTTTGGGAGATAACATAAACAAAGACAATATGTGGTCTAATGTTAGATTGAACTAAAATGGAAAAGATGGGCTCTAACGATTAGGGCCTTGTAAAATCTCCATTCCAGGCTGCGTTTACATCTAGGTTAAGCCAACTGTCGGTTGGTTATCTAAGTAAGATGTAGACCTCTAGACTTGATTTTAGGAAAGGGACTAACTTGGCTATAGACTTTAACTACTGTGCAAGCACATTTATGAGATAGTACTGCAAGAATGTGTATGTTTGTTCTTGATTTTAAAAGAGAAACCGGTACTCATTCTGTAAATCAATGATTACTAGTAACTGAGTGGGGAGGGGGTGCCTAGTCACTGCCTACATGAAAGGCGCCTTAAATTTTGTTTTTTTAAGTTAGAGTAGATCTTTGATATTTTAATGAGGTCTACCGTAAACCTTTTTATTTTTGTTTCAGAATGATGTTTTTCTTCAGTAAAATAAATGAAGGCAAATTCCCTGATAACTGAGACAAATTCAGAGAGAGGAAGGAGAACTACTGAGCTGCTGAATTTCTGACAGGTAGGCTGTAAGAATAAGTTGTTGTTTGTATGCCCAGGTACTTCAAGGATGGCATTTGTTCATTCACATATTTCCATCAATACTTTCATGTAATTGATTATGCACTCCACTTTTACCACAATGTACATGCAAGACCTTTTTAATGTTTAACAGAAATAGGTTTCAATGTGCTTCCTTTCATTCTTTTCTCTTTTCATTAACAGACATACTTGCAAGGACTATGAAGTTCTACTTAGCTTCTTCAATGAACCAGACTCCATCTGCTGTAACTGTGACTACATGGGGATCAAAACCTTTGTATTATAATCCTCATAACATGAAGCTATGGTAACAAACAAGCAACCATTGATAAAAAGCTTGATATGTCCTTGTTTGTGTGTGAACCACAAAGCAACCATCACTCATAAGGATGTTTTTATGTACATCAGATGTTCATTGTTTCACTGGAAAAATTGTGATTTTGAATCATTTAAGAAATCATGTTTTATAATGTGTTTATAATATAGTGCAAGTCATGATATAACAGATTCCCTGCAAAAGAAACACGGCTCAAAAGTAGACTATGCTTTGTTTAAAAAAAATGGGAGAAGGTAATGTAACAAATACATAACATTTAATTCTAATAGTTTCAAGTAGCAGATTATGAGGCTATTGGAGCTTAATATTTGATTTTGACCTTCAATTTTATAATCGTATTCATTGTGAATTACAATCTTTTCTGTTTTAAGAAAAATAAATAAATTGAACATAATTGTTGATATGTTATATACAATATTCCTTTCATATCTTTTGATTTTAAGTGTGCATACTGTTGGGTTCATTGAATTATGCATGGAAAAAAGTCTTGAAATAGAACAGTGAGAGAACAGAGAGCGAGCGAGAGAGAGAGAGAGATAG
The DNA here is from genome assembly GCA_035222895.1 of Strongylocentrotus droebachiensis. Classification (NCBI taxonomy): domain Eukaryota; kingdom Metazoa; phylum Echinodermata; class Echinoidea; order Camarodonta; family Strongylocentrotidae; genus Strongylocentrotus; species Strongylocentrotus droebachiensis. The sequence continues at coordinate 91,224 of JAVYIG010007070.1, forward strand.
AGTAAAAGAGAAAGGGAACCAAATGAGAAAGAACAATTTAATGGTGAGAGAAATAAACAATGATGTAAGATAGTGTGTGTGTGTGAGAGAGAGAGAGAGAGATGGAGATAGGGAGAAAGAGTTGGGGGGGGGGGTACAGTGCCCCCTTTTTCAAATGCCCCTTTTTATATAGGAAAGTTCCCTTTTAACTTTGTAAGAAGTGCCCCTTTTTCCATAGGAAAAGTGCCCCTTCCCCTTTTTACCTCTGATAAGTGCTCCTTTAATTTTGACACGGGGCCCCTTTTCCTTTGACAAGTTTCCATTTTCCTTTGCAGTAAGTGCCCCTTTTCACTTTTGAGAAGTGCCCCTTCACCTCTGATAATTGCCCTATTTAAATCTGAGAGGTGCCCCTATTAACAAAATTATCGGTGCCCCTTTTCTTTCAACAAATGCACATTTCCTTTATTATAAGTGCCTCTTTTTCATTCTCATAAGTGCCCCTTTTAAAATATGTTCAATGCCCCTTTTCAGGTGCGATATGTGACCCTTTTCACCTCTGATAATTTCCCTTTTAACAATGATACAATTCCAGCAAGTGCCCTTTTTGGTGGTGCTGCCCCCCCCCCCCCCCCCCCCCCCCCCCGCGCTTTGGAAGTCGCTCCGCCGTCCCTGGACGTCATATTGCTCTAGTTGTCGAGGTGGTGCATCCTCTCCACACTGCGCGCATCCATTGTCTTAGCCCATTGTCTTAGTGCATTGTGACGTCATATTGCTCAAGTTGTCGAGGTGATGCATCCTCTCCACACTGCGCGCATCCATTGTCTTACTGCATTGTGACGTCACAGCTTCGGTACTGAGCATGTGCAGAAACCGTAACCATGGTGAATAATCCATGGACTAAGTTAGGCCAGGTTTAAACCATGGATCAGTTAGGCCACCTTTCGAGAAATGAAAATGACTTAGGTCAGCGGCCTAAGTTAAGCCTGGCCTAACTAAACCACGGTTTAACTTAGGCCAGGTTTAACTTAGGCCGCTTTCGAGAATACCACCCTGTAGTGTTTTGAAAATCGTTTGGCAAACGGTTTTCAAAATTTGTAATTCCAATCACAGATATCTTGATAATCAGACAGGCGATCGGCTTGTAAAGGTTTCTGACTGACCTAAAGGTTTATAATTATCATTGCAGCATGAGCTAAATCCAGAATTTTGTTTCAGAATCTGAGACAAGGTTACCGGATCCCTTTAAAGAAGGGAAAATGTACATTCCGATGCTGTATACAGTTACCAAAATTAATTTAGAATTATCTATTCAGCCGTAAACTTGGGTTTTCTCTTTTTTAGCGGACCATGTATAGTGATGATTTTTAAAAAAAAATTATTGATTGATCGATTAAATCGAGAAAAAAAACCTATTTAATATCGTAAACACAACATAACACTCAATTGCTTGTTGTTGCTATTTCCAAAATATTTGCCAGTGCAGAAAAATTACAATTTGAAATTAAATAAATGTTCAGATTTCAGATTCAGATTCAGATTAATTTTATTGGTCCATTTGGAAATTCAGTTTGTCCGCATTACATAAAGCACATGAACAAAATACAATAGAAAATATAATACACAAATAGATAATACACAGTAGTTAATTTACAATGGCGTAGTTAGATGGAAGCACGGATATATATAGTTTTTACATCGTAGAATAATATAAGAAAGTAAATGGATTTACAACAATTGAACATGTACGATTGCGTAGAATTCGGAAATATATTATTTTTAACTTCATCATCATTATTATTATCATTATTATCATATTATTATTGTCACTGTTATTACTATTATTACATAAAACTTAGAATAACACATGATATCATAGGGTATTATTTATTTATTTCCTCGTGATACTATTACATTGGTTGAAAGGAAGCGGATAAATAGCGAAGTAGCAAGAAACAGGCCTATTCAAGTTCAGTTAAAGGTGAATATTAGAACGCAATTTGTTGATTTGATTTGATCTGTAAACCTTAATCTAAGCATAAATTTGTTGTTATTTCATTTAATTACTTAAAGAAACAGAATAATTGAGTAACTTTTCTTCCACACTTATCGATACTGATCATCTGCCCTGTTAACACAATATGAATGTGGTAAAAAAAAAGAATTATATTGCCACTGTAAGTGTAACAGGGATATTGACGAACAAGAAACGAGAATAGTCAGTTTATGATGACAAGTTTCAATAAAAAATATGAAATCAAATCGTGATTTTCCTTTATCATAATCTGCTGTAAGAGATGCCTTTTTCATATGTCGATTGGATGAGGGGGGGGGGGGGGGTTCATGTCCACCCTCCACCCGTAGCTACACTACTGATAGAATATACATGCACTTCTTCATGATTGTGAAATTTATCCACACAATTTAATCCCAGTTTCCACTGTATACGGCATATGAAACAAATATTGACTGCTGATTGTTCGGCTGACTGTAATATAATAAGCTATAGCTCCACGTTAATCGCAAAAGAATGGACTTTGCCACTCTGCATGTTCGTTGAACAATGTTCGAGATCACCTGGGACCGGGCGCATACGCAGGGGGGGGGGGGGATGTTAAACCCACAAATGTAATAACGCCCACAAATGTAATAACACTTTACCCACAAATGTAATAATACCCACAAATGTAATAAAACTTTACCCACAAATGTAATAATTTCACCCACAAATGTAATAACCACTTTACCCACAAATGTAATAAATTTGAAGTGACATTTTGTCGAATTTGTTCAAAACTAAAACCCTGTAATAAAGCATTGGTATAGCTAACTACAACCTAGCTAACTACCCCCCGGACATCTACCCCAAGTCAACTACCCCCTCCTGGACAACTAAATCCCTCTCCAACTACCCCCCGGACATCTACCCCCAAGCAAATTAAGGTAGTTGGGGGTAGTTGCCCGGGGGTAGTTGGATGGGGGTAGATGTCCGGGGGTGGTTTTCAGGGTGGGGGTAGTTGGCTGGGGGTAGCCTATATGGAAACGTTGTATCATCCGCTCAATCTGACTTGCGTGCATAGAACAAATAAGCATTTTTCCATGAAAAAGTGAAGTTTTCTAAAATGTGCGTTTCTTTCCAGCATTGGGGCGCCCGGAAGTCACTCGGGTAACATTTCATAAAGTATATTATAAAAAGACCATATGCAAATTTTCTGTACTTTTGTCGGAAAAAATCCATTCATCCAGTACAATGTCGTCTCTTTTTGCGTTGGAGAAGAGCAAATAGCGAGTTTCAATCACACTTTGGCCGCTCTCGCAAGCTCTCACTCGTTTCATTGTAGTCAAGCGACTTTGGGGCAAGCGGTTAATGAAAATAATAATCGTTAGCTTTCTTCTCGTATTAAACTTGTTTTGATTGATTGTATAATTCTGTCGGAATAAAGGAAACAAAAAGGCTCGACCAATAACTTATCAGTGTCTGAATTGACCTTTTGACCTTGAATTCCCTGATGCAAGCGCACCAATGACGTCATCTTCGCTAAATCGGTGTCTTTTATCGTAAAATGCGACACTTTCACAATGTTTATACATGTTTTTTAATTGCTAGTAAGATATAACATATTTTTTCTGATATCACTGAAGTTTTAGGTTTTATTTAGTGAGTACTTTTAAATTAAGAGCCATTTTACTGTTTTAATTTACTGGATCGTACCATTAAAGTCGCAGGGTAGAAAGATGCATTTTCCAACCGCGCCAAATTAAATTTACGTTCCAACATTCTCTTAAATGGGTTCGTGTTGTTAAGAATCCACTGCTTTCTGCTCCAACAAACGTCCACATGCGGAGTCTTTTATCAACTAAATTATTCAAATGTATGGATGCTTCCTAGCTTCCCAGGTGTTTGTGTTGCTGTTGAAGCATTTCATTCACCTGTTATCATTCTTTGTACTCCAATTGCCAGAACGCAAATTTCATGTTGGTTTTATAGTTTTATCGGAGTCGTTTATCAACTATATGTATTCAAATTTATGAATGCTTCCTCCTCATGTGTTTTATGGTGTTTATACATTTCATTCACTTGTTATTATTCTTTGTACTCCAATTGTTAGAATACAAAATGCATTTGGGTTTTATAGTCCCATGCAATAAGTAAGTCAATAAACGAGTATGTTCTGCACAATAAAAACAATGTGTGTCCCTATTGTACAATTAATGTGTCCCCTCATTTTGTAATAGTTAATTTACCCATTCACATAATAGAACTACCTGCCCGATGAAGCCAGTGGCCTGTGACCCCTGAGCACTCAACACCGTGTGGGAGTCAGTTTGTTGTCAACTTCTTTTATGAGACAAATACAAGCAAACGTTTCCATATGTGGAAGGGGATAGTTGGATTGGGGGGGGGGGGGTAGATGTCCAGGGGGGTAGTTGGCTGGGGGTGGATGTCCGGGGGTATTTGACGGGGGTAGATGTGTGGGGGTAGTTGCCCGGGGATAGATGTCCGGGGGTACTTGACTTGGGGTAGATGTCCGGGGGGTATTGTCCGGGGTAGATGTCCAGGGGTAGTTAGCTGGGGGGGGTATCATTATAGGGGGTAGATAGCTGGGGGTAGTTGTCCTAGAGGGTGGATGTCCTAGAGGGTGGATGTCCTAGGGGGTAATTGTCCTAGGGGGTAGTAGTCTTAGAGGGTGGTTATTAGGGGGTAGTTGTCCGGGTTAGTTGGCAGGGGGGTAGGTGTCCTAGATTCTCGATTAGGGATTATGTCTGACATTTCTTTCGAGGGGGGTCCCCTCTCTCGTGGTTGTAGCTCCATGGTTTGAATGAGCAGTGTCAGAACACTAAAGTTACAACAAATCAGTATATCAGTCTTCAGTATAAGTAATTGATACGTTCATCACATGAAGAAAGGTAATTCATTCACGCACTCATGAAAATATAAAATCACAATCCAACGTTTCAATGTCACTAATAGCGTACATATATATATATATATATATATATATATGTTACATATCGTGAACATATTTCATAATCGCATGCATAAAACAATCAGCGTCAATATTTAAATACATTTAAGGTCACTTATTCGATTCCTTTTTTTTTCTACGAACATTGAATTCCATGATATTTGTGGGCGTTAGAATATTTACATGATTAAAAAATCGTCGACGGTCAACGAACCATCGAATCGGTCCCTCCTCTTTGTGTTATATATATGGACCATTTTGACTGATTTGTCAGTTCGTGTGACTGCCGACCAATCATTTATTTGTGACGTGTTGTATCCACATATGTAATATTGTAATTTATTTGTAAATGAAAAAAAAAGAGGAATAAGATGGTGGGTCTTAGTTTCGAAGATGTGTTTAAATTTCTATTTCTTTTGAAATAACCGGGTCTGGAGGAAAGACTACGCTCTATACCCATGTTATTCCACAGGAATGAGATGGTGAGGTCTTAGTTTGAAGATTTTTTTTTTTTTTTTTTTTTTTTGTTGTTTTTAACTTTTGAATAAGCGGGTCTGGAGGAAAGACTACGCTCAATACTCAAGTTCTTCCACAGGAATAAGATGATGGGGTCTTAGTTTTGAAGATTTTTAAAAAGTTTTGAAATAACCGGGTCTGGAAGAAAAACTACGCTCTAAACCCATGCTTTATTACCGGGTCTTAGTTTGGAAGATGGTGGGGTCTTAGTTTAATTTTTTTTTTTTTTTTTTTTTTAACTTTTGAGTTACCGGGTCTGGAGGAAAGACTACGCTTGATTCTCATGTTATTCCACAAGAAAAGGATTATCGGGTCTTAGTTTTGAAGATTTTTTAAATTTTTGAAATAACCGGGTCTGGAGTAAAGACTGCACGCTATACCCGTGCTTTATTACAGGGTTTTAGTTTTGAACAAATTCGACAAAATCTCCCTTCAAATTTATTACATTTGTGGGTAAAGTCATTATTACATTTGTGGGTGATTCAAAATTATTACATTTGTGGGTAAAGTGGTTATTACATTTGTGGGTGAAATTATTACATTTGTGGGTAAAGTGTTATTACATTTGTGGGTGTTATAACATTTGTGGGTAAAGTGTTATTACATTTGTGGGCGTTATTACATTTGTGGGTGTAACAGGGGAGGGGGGTGTTAACGCGAATTTTTTGGCCCGATTTCAAAATGTTAAAACACCCCCCTTAAAAAAATCCTGCGTACGCCACTGCCTGGGACAATGATTATAACCATGCCCTTGAAAGCAGTCAATTATGCATAATATTGCACGCTGGTTTTAGCAAACGTTCACGAATATCATTTTCCAATTGCAGTGCCCAGAACCCCCAAGCAGTCTATTTGGTATTGCAAAAGCTTGTTGAGCAGATTTTAAAATGGCAAGGTAAGTGCTTTACTGCTTTGGATGTTAACAGTAAATTGTAAGAATTCAGTAGAAAACTGTTTTTGAGCTTTGGGGGACTCTAAGAACAAAATTATTGTACCTCTATCCAGATATGTAACATTAGTAAAGCATTTATGCATATCTTTCCAAATAATTCAACACGATATGAGATAATTCGATCAAGTAAATTGGATCAATTTTTACTTTGCATTTTTGGATGTTTATACACTGTTGGTCATAATGGTGGAATAATTATTTTTTACCCCAATTTATTGAATGATTTTGACAATTATTTATTCCTAATAGATCTAGATAATAATATACATTCTCAGATTTTATTGAATGACAATTGGGGAGTGTTTGTTTTGCGTGACTGCTAAAGCATGTGTGTGCTACAATGCTAATCAACTAGAGGACCTACGTCCTTAAGTCATAACTGACAGCAATGGGGATTAATACCTCATAAAAGGGCACTTATATAGCACATCGACCCGGTTTTGATCCTGGGGGCTCACAGTAACGAGGCCATTACTTAGTCAATTAATCATGACTGTACACAGCGGGCGCTAGGGTACGTCGACGCCTCCACAAAAAGAAAAAAAACAAAGAAAATGCAATAAATTTTCAATAATTCATTGCATTTTGCCCCGACCCCCAACATAAAAAAATCTTCTATGTGGGCATGCCTTGAACCATAATGCATGGCCCTACAGAGGATTTGTTCCTGTTGGGGACTGGGGGGGGGGGGGGGGATGCAATGAAATATTGAAAAGTTATTGCATTTTCTTTGTTTTTTTTTGTTTTGTGGGGGCGTCGACGTACCCTAGCGCGCGCTGCGTACAGTCATGATTCATTGGCTAAGCAATGGCCTCGTTACTGTGAGCCCCCAGGATCAAAACCGTGTCGATGTGCTATATTAGTGCCCTTTTATGAGGCATTAATCCCCATTACTGTCAGTTATGACTTAAGGACGTAGGTCCCCTAGTTGATTAGCATAGTAGCACACACATGCTTTAGCAGTCACGCAAAACAAACACTCCCCAATTGTCATTCAATAAAATCTGAGAATGTATACTATTATCTAGATCTATTAGGAACAAATCATTGTCAAAATCATTCAATAAATTGGGGGTAAAAAATAATTATTCCACCATTATGACCAACAGTGTATAAATATATATATATATATATATATATATATATATATATATAATTGTTGCGCCATATAAAAAGTAGGAACCATCTTGTGTAAAATTACTGTTCTGTTGGAGATGAAAAATAAACTGAAATGTGAATCATCATCACTTGGTGACATTTACTCCTTGGATGAGTTGCATAATTTTTACCCGAATCATAAAACGGTCATTTCTTAAGGCCTGATGTATGAACCCACAAAACATGTCAAAATGCATTTGTGTATACTTTGCTTCATTTGTCATGTCTTCGTTGAACTAAAGGACGTTACCCGATCGGAGTACTCACCCATGTTGACGAGGCAACGCCTGCACAGCTAGAAAGCATGTATGTTGTCACTAAAGCAGCAGGGATCGTAGATACTTATGAAGTTGCTAACATCACCGACAACAAAACCGAGTTAGATGTAGACCACCAACTGGCTCTTCTCCAGCTTATGAGGCTTTGTATCAAGCAGGGTGATCAGGTATTAAAGTTGAGAGAGGAGATTGAGAGAGAAGAAGCAGAAGAAAGAGAAAGTGCAGAAGAAAATGCGAAAAAGTTAGAACTAGAAGAGGAAGAAAAGATGGCATTGATAAAGGTAAATGAGCGAATTAAGAGAGAAGTAGAAAAGGCTAAATTTATGCGAGACGAGGAAGCAGCACAAATGGCTATGAAAGCAGAGAAGGAGAGACTTGAAAGAAAAGTGGAAAACAGTATAATGAGGCGGGAAATAGAAGAAGCATTGAAAGCAGAATTAGAGAAAGATAAATGGAAGATGATCAGAGAAATTGAAGAAGAAAGAAGAGTAAAAGAAGAACAAGAACATGCTAAAATGACTAAAGAGGAGGAAAAGGACCATATTTGGACTGCAAAAGAAGACAAACAAAGAAAAGAGGAGGAAAAACGGGTAAAGGAAGCAGAAAGTGAAAAGGTGAAATGGGAAAAAGAAAAAGCTAAATTGATGGGAGAGATTGAAGAAGCAAGAATGACGATGAAAGCAGAATTAGAGAAAGAAAAATTGAAGGTGATAAGAGAAATTGAAGAAGCAAGAATGGCGATGAAAGCAGAAAAGGAGAGAGTTGAAAGAGAAGTGGAAAAGTCTAGAATGAGGCGGGAAATGGAAGAAGTAATGAAAGCCGAATTAGAGAAAGAAAAATATAAGGTGATCAGAGAAATTGAAGAGGCAAGAATGACGATGACAGCGGAATTAGAGAAAGAGAAATTGAAAATGAATAGAGAAATTGAAGAAGCAAGAATGGCGATGACAGCAGAATTAGAGAAAGAGAAATTGAAAATGAATAGAGAAATTGAAGAAGCAAGAATGGCGATACAAGCAGAAAAGGAGAGAGTTGAACGAAAAGTGGAAAAAGATAGATTGAGGCGGGAAATAGAAGAAGCAATGAAAGCAGAATCAAAGAAAGAAAAATTGAAGATGATCGGAGAAATTAAAGGAACAAGAACGATACGAGAAGAAAAAGAAACGGTTAAAATGACTAAAGAGGAGGAAAAACGGGTAAAAGAAAGTGAAAAGGTGACATTGGAAGAAGAAAAAGCTAACATGATGCGAAAAGTGAAAAAACCTGATTGGCGATGAAAGCAGAAAAGGCCAATAGAGTTGAAAGAGAAATGGAAAGGGATAGAAGGAGGTGAGAAATATAAGAAGAATTGGAAGTAGAATTAGAGAAAGAGATATTGAAGATGATCCGAGAAATTAAAAGAAAAAGAAGGGTTAACGAAGAAGAAGAAAATGCTAACAATTACTAAAGATGAGGAAGAGGACCACATTTGGATTGTAAAAGACGAAGAAAAGAGAAGGTGGAAAAATAGAAGCCATGAAGTGAAAAGGCTTAAATGCAGCGGACAATAGAAGAAGCAATGCAAGGAGGACTATAGAAAGAGAAATTGAAGATGATCCGGGAAAGGGAAGTAGCAAGAGTGGATAAAAGCGAGAGTAACATAAAACAATATACAGAATATGGTGTGAATATGATCAACAGTCTTAATTTTTGTTAATAAGATAACACCGTTCGTTCTTTCTGCTCTATGCACATTACTCGATACGTTGCTTGTTGTCGAAATTATAAAATACATATTGTATTTCGACATATTTTCTCGGCTCTATGAACGAATTCCTTATATTCACGTAGTCTATATTTTCGTTCAAGACAATTTTGTTGAGAAAGCAATACAAAGTATTAGATGTATACCAAATGCATTAAACTGAACGGGAGATTTATTCCAGATGATGTTGTTTTCCGATTTTAATTACCTATATTCAAGTACCCAGCCTTATTGCATTTTATTATTCTTCTGATTACGCAACACGTCAATTTTATTTCTAAACATTACGCAGAGGGCTTTTCATGATTTATGATGCTTTTGAGAATGGGCTTATGATTTGACAGCCTTCGTTAAAAACATGAAATCACCCAGTTGAAACGATATTTCGCCCCTTATGATGGGAAATAATAATGAGTGTTTGTCTGTTCGTGCAACGTCTCCAGTCATATTCGTAATCGATTATTTGGGCGTACACGTTTGTCTTAACATAATTTTTGGTTTGTTTGTTCCTTATTTTGATTGTTAATTGTTTATTTTTGTTTACTGTCAAGTAAACAAATATTTTATTAATTTTTGTATGAGTGTATTATGGTAAATATATGTGAATCGCAATACCATGTAACACGATTAATTTCCATCGTTAAATGGACAATAAATATGAACCTTATGAACCTTATGAACCTTATAAACCTTATTTCTTATAAGTATCATTAATAAAGAATAAAAAAAGTTAATGTACAGTACAAAATTGATTAAACATTATGTACTCTCATTCAGACACACATGGCTTTAATGAATCTACCGTGTGAGTTTACACCTAGAAAATTGATAATCATTTTTAAAATCATCAATACAGAGTAAATGAGTATACATCTTTGATAACAAAGAGTGTTTCCCAAATCCTTTACAGTGGCGGATCCAGGGGGGGGGTTGGGGGGGTTGCAACCCCCCCTTGGGCGGCCCCCCCCCCCCAAAAAAAAAGGAAAAAAAAAGAAAAAAAAAAGAAAAAAAAGAAAAAAAAAAATAACGCACGCTGGAGAGAAACCCTTTCAAGTGCAAATATTGTGAGAAGATATTCAACTCATCTGGTAACTTAACCAAACACATGATAACTCTGGATATAACTATGTATTAAACTGTTACTTGATTTAAAAAGACGTTATCATGCACTGCTTTTTATGGTCTCCATTGTGTTAATAGATGCCAGGAAAACATCACTTACGGGGTTCAAATAAACACCCCCAAAAAAAATCGGCTCGCCGCTTCGCGGCTCGTGGACGATGCTCCGCATCGTCATTATTTTGGTCAAACCCCCCCCCCTTAGCAAAAAGCTAGATCCGCCCCTGCCTTTAGTATAATTTGTGTTTGGTATGTGTTAACGCTTGGATGTACAGCAGGCATTGTTTGCGACAGTGCTAAAATAGACTTGCGCCAAGGTTGTTTAATATATCATGTTTGATCCGTTCAAATTTCAATAAACACACTTAAGCCTTGTTGATCGGGTGGTAATGTATTTGTTGTCATGACTGTGTTAAAGGAGGCGGGCGATGAACTAATTAACGACCCCCCTCCCAAAAGCACAGACAAAATATTTGCGCCTTGTTGTGAGTGACAAACTGAAACCAAGCCATTCTGTGTAAAGATGGCTCTCAATACCCGATTCTTAAGGCTCGTTCAAACACCCCACCCCCCACAAAAAAACGTGGTTATTATTTGTTGATAACGTTTTAAAAGAATGACAATGTATTATTATTAAAGACCAGAAGGTAAAGCCTATGCGAAAATCATGTTTATAAGCCTAAACATAAACTAGATATGGAATTCGTCACGTAAACGAATTAGATGATCTGCCTATGTATAAGCTTATTTTATAGTCAATGGTGTAGACATACTTACAATTATTGTGATGATGTTCGTTTGGTATAACCCCGTTACCATTGATGATAGGAGTAGGAGAACAAACAATGAAATAATTATTCGTTCAACAACTTAAAGTAGCGATTATTTATTTAATGAATATGTTGAATTGTATATAGCGACAACAGAACCGATGTGTACGGTCGGGAACCGTGAGAAATCGGTATTTTCTGATAATTTGGGGCATTTTTTTTGCATATTATGCGAGTGCGTCAATGTTGAGGTTTAACGAACGTCTATGAGTTAAATTAAGGTCATGAATACTTTCAAAACATTTCCAATTATCTGATTTGGTATGAACTTGGTCTGACCAATTAAGTAGTCATGAAATGTTATACTTGTTAAGGGGTAAACTTGGTTTGTTTGTTTCTAGCAATTCGTAAGTTGGACAACTCATTTGTCTATGATTTAGCATGAACCTTAACATTTTGTCTTCTTCTGGCAGTTGCAGTTTTGTTAAGATTTGGAATTGTAAGAAGTGATTTACACATTCCTTTTCATGGAAATTGATTTGTTAAATATCTTTAATATTAAAATAAGGGGATTCATTGTTTTTGATTTAGACTAATTTTGCGGTTATGGCGGTGCAAAAACAATGACATCTATCATTAAATCTAATAGTATTACATTTGAGAGGTAGAGGATTCGAATTCGGTTTTAATGTACTTTGTATTTCATTGACGTTCACGGGTAAAGATTACAATTTTTAAAAACTTTTTAATGAACAGTAATTGACAGTTTACAATTTAATATGCCAATAAACACCATAAAGACGGATATATTTTAGCTGCTTATATTACTTCCCTTTGTTGTACAGAATTCCATCAAAAGTGTTTGAATGTTTTGTTGTGATGAAATATAGTGGTATAATATTGTCAATGAATGTATATTGGAATTGCAAATATAGCGAATATTGCAATTAAGATTGTGGCAGTTTTTTGAGGAGAATACATAATTTCTTATATACCTATTTTAGTGGGGTCATGGTGTGCAAAGTGTTTTATGTTAAATTGAGAGATTTCATTATTTCTTCAAAAGTGTTGATGGGGCTCTAAATGTTTTGAGAAATTGTAAAAGGTTGCAAGATAGTATGCACAAGAAAAACAACATACTTTTTGTGTTTAATGTAAATGTAGATTTTATGTTAATAAAGATGTAAAACAAAAAAAAGATGTTTATTTAGGTCACATATAAACCGGGCCCCGTGCGATTTTCCCAACCTGTGGCTTGCCGTGGATTTAGAGACCGTACGGAAACCTTCCGAATTTTATTTCTACGGCATGTGTGGTCACATATTATGCGGTGCCGGGAGGCGTTTTTTTTCGGCGGCACAGATTGGGGCATGGTGCATGTTAAGCCTATGGGAAGTACGTTATTTCCCTTCTGAATAGTGTCTGCACGTGAGACTAGTCATGTTTCAACTTTCGACGAATCGACACACGTTGTCGAGGGTCGCGGAGAATTGCGCCACTTTTCGAAGTCAATTACCGCTACATCGCTAGCGCATAGCGCTGCGAAGAAGTTTGAATATCCATCGCGAACTATGTGTTTAGATAACATTCCTCTTCGTTTAAGGGTAAGTTTTATTGACTAATTATTGTGATGTTCTCCTTATTGACGTGCTGCCTCCTCTTCAGATTTCCAATTTCATTTTAATTGTTGATGTAATGATTTTCAATACGGTAGTGGATTACATGTAACCCTATTAAAAACAGACCTCTACTACTAGTACAACAGCTAGCGTGAGGGTAACACACATCAATGCCAATGAATGGGGTTTTGTAATAATAGCACTGAAAGAATTATGCCGACACATCATCCCAAATTGTCCGTTAATTAGCTAAACACTAGGCCCTAGGTGTAGTGTAACCTATTTTTGTTATAAATTTGTTCATAGCCTAAGTTTATAGATTCAAAATCGATATTTACTTCTTGTCTGCGTTTGTGTGTGTTTTTAAATTGTAATCATTTTATTCTTTGACTTTTGCACATGCAGGCAATATTGCCAGATGATCTTCAAGTTCAGGACATATATGTGTGTTCCTTCAAAGACGATGGGCCCATCTTTTGGCAATTTTTCGCCTGAAGACAAAAACAACTGAAAGTTGGCAGCAGTGGCTTTCAGCTTTTCAAGAAAAGACTAAAGTCACATGGAGGGTAAAGACAACTATGCCAGCATGTGGTCGATCTGTGATATTCAAGGTAGGACACCAACCATGTCCATGGCATTAGACTGAATTTTCAGTCTCCTATTTTTTGATAGCCTCTTATTCGGGTAGCGTTGGCTCTCTCATTAGATAGCCGACCCTACCCAAATAAGAGAGAGGCTATCAAAAAATGGGAGACAGAAGATTCGGTCTACAATCATATATATTTTCAGTTTCTTTGTTTCTCTCATTAAAATACCAGCCAGCCACACCACATCCCTGGCTATGTGGCGCTTCCATAACTGCATGCTTGCATTACATGGGAAAGGTGGGTGACTGTCATGTGGGTAATGATATATATACAGAGGTCTAATATGTGGCAAGGACAGATAATGTAAACACTGCACTGGTGCGTGAGCAGGTAGAGGAGTCAGAAGGTAGAGCTGTTGTCAGATCAGACTGGTGTAAATGCTGCTGATTGAAAGAGTTGCTAGTATCAAAATACATGTAGAGGGAAATTATGTAATTTGTTGTTTTGTCTGAGCTCCAGTACATTGCATTACCTTTTTGTTACTAATTGTGTTGAACAAGATATCTAGTACCCTGGCTTTAAATAGTTTCATTTCATACTCAATCCTGTTGTCATTTCCCTTTAGCAAAATATGTAGCAAATGTTACATGACCCTGACCATGTCCTTGCAACTTTATAAATATCAAAATGTGCAATTATTGACAAATGAATTAAAGATAAATCTCCATATTCTACATATTACATATATATATATATATATATATATATATATATTGCTCTGCAGTTTACACTACATATTGAATATTGAATTAAAATCTGATCTTTAATGTCACATGAACATACTTAGGCTAACAATCCACCGCATTGAGTTACTTACATTGGTCATTGCAACCGGCAATTTGTATCATTACCTGTATTCAATTTTATTCATACAATGATTTATGAGTTGCTTCGATACTCCAGTTAAAAGACAATTAATTATACTCTTTACCATTACCATCCTGTTGTATTTATTTATGTCTTACTATTCCTGAACAACAACTTTTTTGTTTACTGTTCTTGCATTCTTTGATATGTTTAATGTCACTACATTGTTATTTATCTGTGACCAGTGATCAACAAATTTCCATGTAATGGACAATAAATCAGTTCAGTTCAATTCATTAAATTCATTTTTGTCAAATATTATGAACTTAAATGTTATGTTTTATGTTGCATGTTATGTGATATGGGTTATGTGTAATATGTTATTTAAATACTGTGGTGTCAAATACTTATAATATTGTAAAAAGGTTATTGTAATTCATTGTCTTGGTTATTGACAAATGAAATGTCATGTTAATCATTGTAAAGCTAATGGAAACAAAAGCTTCTTTTTTATGTTTCACTTGTCCTGTGTATCTTTCAATATGAAGTCATTTTTTTTTGTATTAGCAATTGCAGACATTTTGTATTTTTATTTTGACTCTTCAGAAACAGTACAGGTGCCAGCACGGGCAGCAAAGGACCAAACAGCATTCACATTTCCACCCCCCAAAACACCAATTGTCTATTAGCCATGACAGTGGCCTTTAGGAAAACAGAATTTTCAAGGAAAAGGCAGAGTAGGTGGGTAAAACTCCAGCATTGCATATTCATGTTTATAGAGGGTCTACTTACAATGATTATCCTGTTTAATATTAGGGTGATCACACTGCATGTGCAAACAGTCTGCCCCGCGAACACACACACACAACAGCAGTCAGTTGGTATAAATAACAATTTTTGTAAATGTATTTAAAAAAAAAAACAATATGTTTAATTTGTATTTCACATATATTTCAAGCATACCTTTAACTACAATTCTGTGTAGTTTCATTGTTGTAATGATATGGATATTCTCGTGTTTACGTTTTCCTCAAAAGTTCATTGACGTACATGTACAAGGCAAATTCCTGGTAGATGTCGCTAGAACTATTTTTACAAACATACATGGTGAATTCCTTGTATGCTATTTTTAACACCTGTTCCGAGACGCTGCGCTCTTAATTTTGGCTCTACTTTTTCGGCTTGGCCGATTGGATTAGGTGTCGCTGGGCGTGTCGCCACAGTTGACTTAAATTTAATTAGGCAAATTTGGGAAATAGATTTGTATTACAATTGGAAGGGTTTTTCCTTGTTGCCGGGTCTGTTCACACTATCGAAATAGTATGAGAGGGGAAGTGAGGATTACAGGTGTGTAATAGCCAGAATCATGTGGGCTCGCTGGTGTGGACGGACATAGCAACATTTATCCCTTTTTATATTCATTGAATTAATTTCCAGGGTTGTTGGGTCTCCGGGTGATTTGCATCTCGTTTGAAAGATTAGAATGTAAGAGACACAGGTGGGTGCGTGAAAGAAGTATGTGAGGAATAGAGATGCGGATCATACGGAGCGCCTTTTATCCGCTGGGGGTAAATTCGCCAAGAAATATAGGACCTTTTAATACGGAAACTAATTATGGGTGGATTGATATTACGCAATGCGTCTGTGTGACACGCCTCAATTTTTGGGAGGACGAGGCGTGTCAGTTCGGGGGGATATAAAAACAGAGTTGCGTCTCTGGAGCGGGATCTCTTTTCCGTTACGATACTGACATGAGTTACTAATTTGCGTCAATTAGGGTTGCCCAGCCCCAAAACATGAACTTCGTGATTTATTAATTCTACGTTTATTTTAATAAATCTTCAACTCCAATCAAGAATTTGTTTTAGTGACTTTGATTTATCTTCGTTTTCTGCACTTCAAGAACTAAAGTTATACTTTAACATTTTCTGAGTCGGTACTAGGCGGAGGACGGCC
>JAVYIG010007071.1:0-107705 GCA_035222895.1 Strongylocentrotus droebachiensis
GAGGTAAGGGGCAGAACATCAAGACTGGAACCTCAAGGCACCCCATGATCTCTCAACAGGAAGCCCTCCTTCTCAATCCCTGGAACAGAATTATAAACAATTCAATAAATATTAACCAAATTTGAAATAAATAGCACTATTTAATATTTTAGTTGTCTTCAACGTTTACTTTTTCAGCAAAATTTGAAGGTCAATTATTATTTTATTTTTTTGCTTGTCGTTCCTTTTCATGTATTGGACCCCCCCCCTTTCCCCCCTGCACATGAGCTTTAAATGTAAATTCTAAAAAGAGAAACACTTCAGCAACGTGTTAGTAGACATGTGGATTCATACATAGCCATCCCATGAATACATACTTCTCAAACCAGCCCTTTGCAATTTTGCATCCCCTTCAGCTTGACCTTGACCTCACCTATTTCAAAATTTTGTTTTACTTGAAAAAACTAAACAGATCAAGTTAGATCAAAAGTAAATATGTTTACCTTCTCTTGTGGTGGTCTGTTTTCTCCAGGACATTCTTGTTTCAAGCACATACTCCAAGAAAGCAAGCATTTGGTACTGCATTAACTGCGACAAGTCTCTGTACATTTTCCTGTAAAAGAGAGGGGGGGAGGATTTAATTCTTAGAATAAAAGGAAATGAGCATGATCATTTAAATATTGATGAGCATTTGCAGAATTAACTGTTCTAGTTCAATTTGGATTTTCTCGTTACCAAAAGAGCCCTCCTTCATTATCTAACATTGAAATTTATATTCAATTTCTTGATCCAGATCTAGTTGATCTACAGTCTCTAGATGATCTAGATCCATGTCTCGTAACTGTTCATTCTATCGAATAGAAAAAACACAAAATAGATATGGACCTAGATCTATATGTGACAGAGAAAACTTTATCGTGTTTACAGCAAACAAAAATTCAAAGATAGAGCCTAGAGTAGAGGCAAATAAGGCTAAGCCAACAAAGAGTTTAAGAAACACACAGGCACCACTATATGTACCCCTGTATACAGTGTAGTCGAATTGGGGGGGGGGGGATCGTGTTTTAATTTGTTAGACAGCTACGAGACTCTGTACGACTACGAGTATCACATTCACAGGCACGCACGGATCCAGGGGGGGGGGCCAAGCTGGCCTTGGCCCCCCCCCCCCCCCCACCCGCAAAAAAACAAAAAAACAAAAAAAAGAGAGAGAGAGAGAAGGAAAAGAAGGGAAAAAGGAGAGAAAGGGAAAGAAAGAAGAGGAAGAAGAAAAGAAAAGGGGGAAAAGAAGATCGGGGGGCCGAAAGGGCATTTGCCTCCCAGCTGTAACCTCTCCCCCTCCCCCCATCAAAAAATAAAAGAGAAGGAAGGAAAGGGAAAGAAAACAAGTAAAGAGGGGATAAAGGGAAGGAAAAAAGAGGAAGAAGAAAAGAAGGGGTATATCAGTTGTAATTTTCCCGCCAACAAGTTGTAGTTAGGGGGGGGGGGCAAAGGCCCTTGCCTCCTCCTCTCTCCCCCCCCCCCCAAAAAAAAAAAAAAAAAAAGGAGAAGGAAGGGAAAGGGATAGAGGAGAGCTAAAAGGGAACAAAAAAGAGGAAGAAGAAAAGAAAAGGGTGATAAAAAGGGGATAACAGTTGCGATTAATCCCGCCAACAATGTGTGGATCGGGGAGGGGGCCAAAAGGCCCTTGCCTCCCCCTAGCAAACCTAAAACAGAGAGTAGGAAGGGAAAGGAAAGGGAAAATAGGAGAGAAAGGGAAAGAAAAAAAGAGAAAGAAGAAAGGTAGGGGAGATCAGTTACAATATTTCCCGCCAACAAGGTGTAGATCGGGGGGGGGGGGGGGGGGCACTGGCGTACTGATGGGGAAGGGGGCTGTGGGGGGGGGGGGGGTGACAGATGCCCTCCCAAATATAATTCAAACGTGGTTTATTTCTAATTCGATACCAGTGATTACCGGTGATTTACAAATGTTGCTGAAATGACATAATTTACTGAGATTTTTCCTCAATGTTTAATAAATTATACTTTTTAATGCATTTGTGGGACAATGGCAAATTCATAAAGAAAGAAAGAATAGTGACGCCAATTAGTGTCCTGCCAGTGTCACAAATAAGGTATCATAATATGTTCATCTGACCATAAACCCCTGAGCTTCCGGGGCTCTGTCCCCTGAACCCAACCAATGGCCATAAGGCAGGCCCCTGGATGCTCATCTGACCATTATCTATCACCTAAAAACCCCACATCAATTTGTGACCTGCCAGTGCAAGGTATAAAAATATGCTCATCTGAGGTAATGTAATGTATAAAACCCCTGAGCTTCTGGGGGCTCTGCCCCCTGGACCCCACACCAATTAATTTGTGTCCTGCCGGTGTTACAAATAAGGTTTCAAAATATGCTCATCTGACCGTAATTAAATGCCTATACCCCTGAGCTTCTGGGGGTTCCACCCCTTGACCCCAGCAGTTTCTTCGCCCTTAGACACCACGCCAATTTCACAACGCTCTACCTGATCGTAAATACCTCCCCCCCCCCCCCCCCCCCCCACCTACTTAGAGAAAGGTTTAGCCGGGCCTGCATGTAAGAGTGGGGTGGTGCAGATTTTTTTGTCTCCACCCCCCCCCCCCCCCCCCCCCCCCCCCCGTTTTTGCTCATTTCGCCACTCCACTGGTGTCACTATTACGTACAAATATTTGGCTTGCATAATTTCAAATTTGGGCCCCCCCCCCCTAAGAAATCCTGGATCCGCGCCTGTTCACATGCATGTAGTCCAATTATTTACTGGTCTGTAGGCCTAGGCCTCAAATTTTCTACTCTCCATGCTCTCGTACTCGTCTAACTATCTCGGTATCTGGTCCAAATTTTGGCGCTTGTTCACAACTCATGTCAACTGTGACCATGCTTTTTAGTGTTAGCTATTAACTTTCTTCTGACCCAACTATGAAAGTATTTATTCAACAGTTGGACCTAAAAGTAACAAAAAGCTTGGATCATCGATGCAGCTACCGCTAGTGAAGTGATCTGCCTATAGACCCTATACTCGTATCTAATTTTCAGAGAGGGTCTCGCCCGAAAGTTTGGGCCAAGGATCAAGGAGTGACGATGGCAGTCGAGCTGAAATATTTCTCACGACGATAAATAAAGAATCAAAAGTACGAGTGTACATTACTCCTAAATTCATCAGATATAACCATTTTAAACCACTTCATAATGTACAGACAAATCAGCAGATTCATACCTACAGCAGATATGCTTATAAATATGATTCAATTTACGAGATTTGAACGTAATTACAGCTGTACTCACCATCAAACTTTTAAAGAAAACCTCGAGCCCTCACTCTGTGTGGGTGACGTCATACATTAAAATATGCATGCAGCGAAAGTCTTGTCTTCAGATCAGGCAATCGTACATAATAACTTCCATCACAGATAGAAAAATTTCTTATTAAAATAATGAGGATGATTACAGTTATCAATCATTATACCCAAATCTGCATACAAATAAGAAGGAGAATAGTGATACAGAGACTTATTTACCGCACGTAGGATTTCTGATAAGAATGCACAAAGAACACAAAATGGAAAGGTGCCTGGAATAGAGGTAAATAATAGCAGTCAAGCTCATGAATATTCATATTATGGGCGTTACCAACCATTTAAATTTGCATACACAATCATTATTTAATATATAATGGAAATGCGCTTTTCATTATATATTATATAATGGAAATGCGCTGTTCATTATATATTATATAATGGAAACGTGCTTTTCATTATATATTATATAATGGAAATACGCCTTTCATTATATATTATATAATTGAAATGTGCTTTTCATTATATATTATATAATGGAATGTACTTTTCATTATATATTATATAATGGAAATACGCTTTTCATTATATATTATATAATGGAAATGTGCTTTTCATTATATATTATATAATGGAAATACGCTTTTCATTATATATTATATAATGGAAATGTGATTTTCATTATATATTATATAATGGAAATGGCTTTTCATTATATATTATATAATGGAAATGTGCTTTTCATTATATATTATATAATGGAAATACGCTTTTCATTATATATAAATAATGAAAGTGTGAATTGTAATTATTTATAAATAATGGCAATTATATATATATAATGGAAATACGCTTTTCATTATATATAAATAATGAAAGTGTGAATTGTAATTATTTATAAATAATGAAGTATGAATTGTAATTATTTATAAATAATAAAAATATGTTAAGAATTATATACAAATAAAAATGTACATTTTCTTGCATTATATGTAAATAATGGTTATTATTTGTTAAATAATGATTATATAACATATAATTTGTCTAAATAATAAGTTTACAAACAGCGCCTCATAGTCTCATGCGTGTAATGGGCTTAATTAACAGCGTCAGTATAACAAAGAAAGTGTGTTCTCTACCTACCAGCTAGGACGCGTTGCCATGACTTCTCGTGAACGTTAGAAGCAAACTGGAGTAAGATGAGCCCAAGAGCTATCGCCACGAAAGACACTGATACAAGCTTTACCTTCACCTGGCTAGATCCCGCCATATTGTTTGGCTAGTTCTGTCGCTCAAGGCTGATTTGACGTGAGTGGCCGGATACGATCAAAATGCAATGTTTGCATACAATAGAGAATTTAGTAGAGACCTTGTCATGAATCGGTTTGTACTGGGAGCGAGGGAGGTGAGACAAGTTTCACCTCCCTGGTTTGTATTGGTATACTTCTTTGGTCTTTGCCGTCTACGATTCAAGGGTGAGAAAACTGCACTGCCGAATGTGTTTTGACGAAGTACAGGCAAACCTTGTTATCCTGAAACTGTGTAAAATGAAATCGAATTAAGACCGGACTACATTGAATTCTCTAACCGATCCGGGGGGGGGGGGGGGGGAGAGCAAGCGTAACAATCTGTGATGAGTAAATGAATGAAGGGCCGGGGTTTATTGTTTAAAATTCCTTCCTCGCAGTCTTACAACTGAATTGCCATTGGAATACAATTGAAAAGTACATTTATTTACAAGTTAAAAGTAAAATAGCCTTAGAACTATGACATAATATATTTATATATATATGTTCACGTAAATTTTTTTTTTTTAAACTGAAAAATTACCTGTACAACTCCTCTTAAATAATTGTTGATAGTCTAAGAGACAGCGCCTTGTATCCTTTGGAAAAGGTGCTATATAAATCCAATTATTATTATCATCATTATTAAAACTCTATATAAAAATTCAATGAGTATGGAGAGAAAGAAGGGATGCATGAGGAATAGGAGAAAGGAGCAAGAATCAACAAAATGTGAGAATAGAATGAAGAAAAAAAAAGAAAGGATAAGTAAGAGAAATGTATCAAGAAAAATGAGGTGGAAAACACATGTAATGAGCCTTATATTAACTAGCTTCTAAATGTACAGATCCTCATGACTTATATAAACCAAAAACATACATAACTATTAACAATTATTATACTATACATTTGACCAAAAAACATCGTATTGTAGTATTGTAGCTTGATTTGATTTGATTTGATTTATTTACCAACTGTATATTTCATACAATGTGTTTACATACAAGAAGAGACACTTCTCCAGGTGATTAAGTTCAAACATAGAAGTATGATCAAAGATAGCAGTCGTGCTAAACGTACAGTAAATCATAAAGCCTCGAGACAAGTAAATAGAAAAGACCCGAAATAGGCGGAGGAGGAAATTAGGAAAAGATTAAAGATTAAAGCGTTAAGTGCATTTCTGTAGCTCACATATCGGTCGGAGAGAATTGTGAGCCCTTTTCTGGATCATCGATTATGTCATTGCTTTGTTGCACGGTGATACCAGAGTGCCACAGAGGTACGCAATACTCCATTTTTACTGTCAACGAATATTTCCTTGGAGCGGTTCAGAGGTCTAATCAAATCGCTTTCTTGATGATTTCATTCAAATGACTATTCCACCTGAGGTTAGCCTGGATAATAGCCCCAAGCAATTTCAACTCCTTGACTTCTTCAAGAACATTGTTACACAGCTCAATGCGTGGAGGGTGGATGGCCGCTCTTGGAAATGATACTTGCATCACTTTGCACTTTGCTGGATTTACTCGTAGTTGAGTGATGTCACACCACAATTGGAATGCATAAAATAAATGAATAAATAAACGAATTCATAAATGTTACTCACCCCCTACCCACCCGACAAACAGCACGGTCCGGATGATACGCAAACATATACACTGAAGGAACCATAACGAACGCCCAACTTCATACCCCCTCCGAGAATTCGTTGTGGTGGAGTATTTAGGATCTAGATAAAGACATATCAATATTGATCGCCTTCTTACTAATTACAATAATGCTTGGAAACAATGGAGGCCAAACAACAATTTGCATTTATTAAAATGTTATTATTCATTGTCATAATCGTAGGCTACAGTGAATCAAAAACTGAGAGGGCTAATGTTTCAAGGCTATCACTTTTGCAATTTACCGCAAGTAAACATACGTGATCAGCTCACTTTAATAATGATGATGTTAATAATAATAATCATAATGATGATAATAACAATAATAATAACAAAAATTATAATTGTAGGTGGTAATTTACATGGAAACTAAGCCGGGCTGCCATGCTTCGTATCAGAGTCAAAGTCAAATCACGCATCGTATCTTCATTCGATCTAATTCTAATTCTAATTCAGAACTTTATTTCAGACTCAACTACACAAGGCAGAGGTCCATAAAACATATGTTACATAGATATATAGGGAGTATAAACATGATGAGTATAATAACAACAAATCTTACAAAGAGTATAACTAAACTATACTAGGCCTACGTACAAACAATCTAAACTCTAAGAGTAACATGTAACCTGCAAGGTTGAAAACAGCATAACAAACTAACTCTAAGCTGTACCTGTAACTGTAAGATTAAAATAAGTACATGTATTACAATCAATAACAATCTTTGAAGTTGTATCTCGTAACAATCTGTCTCTGTTCAACTAACCAGAACGATAAACTAATAATAAATAACTAACTATTATAAAAAACAAAGAAACAAGGATACTGGAATCCTTGGTAACAGGAACATAATGATCAATTGCCATGTGTCAGCAGGCTATTCAGCCAACATCTCCAGAGGCCCGATGTGTACCTAAGACAACTATACGAGGGGTTCACTAACATCTTTAAAATACCATTCTCAGACACATCCACTCTCTGGATGAACTTATACATAAGATTTCGTAATACAGCCGAACAGGCTGGAACATTCAACTCAGCAAACATTTGACTAGCACTAAAGTATCTAGGTACCCTAAGAAGCATTCTCATGGCATCATTATAGGCAACAGTAAGCCTGTACAAACTGCTCTTCTTAAAATTACACCACAGATGCGCAGTGTATAGAGGTGTACAGTATGCCCTAAATAAAGCCACCTTCACATCCGGAGAACACATATGAAATTTCCTAACAAGCATATTACCTTGAGCATATAATTTACGACACTGTCGACTAATATCTTTATCATCACTGAGATCCTCAGTAAAGAAATGACCAAGATACATGGCCTCTGTACAGACATTGAGTTTAGCTCCACACAAATAAAAATCCGGGAATACCAATCTACGGTGTTCCTTACATCTAATTATCATAACATGACTCTTTTTTGCATTATATTTGACATCATTATCATATCCATAATCAGAACAAATCTTGAGCAAACTCTGCAACCCAGCAGTTGACGGGCTAATAGAACGAGATCATCTGCATACATTAAATGATTGACTACCATACCACCAACTACACAGCCTTTTTTTACAAGCATTTAAATTGTCAGATAGACCATCCATGTACAGGTTAAAGAGAAAGGGAGAAAGAATACCACCTTGTCTAACACCATTACTGACATGGAATGGTTCAGAGACACTACTTCCCCATCTAGCCATCATTGTTTGATGGGCATACCAAAACACGAGTATCCTAATCAGGTACTTAGGAATACCTCTATCAGCCATTTTCGTAAACAGCTTTTCATGATTTATCCGATCAAAAGCTTTAGAAGCATCAAGAAAACAAAGAAACAAGGAAGAATTTTTGTTACGATAACTTGCAATGATTTCCTTCAGAGCAAATATACACATGTCAGTGCCATGTTTTGCTTTAAAACCGAACTGGTTATCTTTAGTAAGAATATACATCTCTAACCTACCAAGCAATATCTTTTCCAGCACTTTGGACAGGACACTTGTCAATGCTATAGGTCTATAGTTGTCCTTACTAGTAATGCGACCAGCTTTTATTTTTAATGACTGGCACCAAAACAACGGAAATCATACTATCTGGTAAGATACCATGAATCAAAAAGCCCGAAATGCACATTGCAAGCAACGGCATGGGTTTCGGGCTTGCAAGCTTTAGATGTTCAGCTGTAATAGTATCAAGACCACATGACTTAATATCATCTAATTTTCTGATAGCTTCTTTAACCTCCTCTGGAGAGATAACCATATTTTCATCAAAGTCAACATTAGTAACATCCTGCACCGTACTCTGTACACAATTAAACAAATCCTTGTAATGATTACACCACAATTCACTTATTTTTTCATCACCAGAGATACCTTCAATATTAGTTGGAAGAGGCGCTTTACTATTATTAACACATTTAATTTCTTTCCAAAACTCATAATAACTTTTACCCTGCAATTTACGAGCAACAGAGTCCGCCCGCATAACATTCTCATTATTCTTTATAAAACGGAGAGCATACTTGAATCGTGCATTGGCCCTCTTCTTTAGTTCAAATAACCGTCCCTGTCTGTTTTTGCCAGCTTCAACCCAGAGTAGGTGAGCCTCTCGAGCAGCAGAGTGGAGCTCTGACACATGCTCATTCCAGCCAGGCCTAGTATTATGAACTTTGTTTTTACATTGATATAGAGATTCACTAGCATCACATAAGCATTTCACAATTTCATTATATGCATTACATAAATAATTAGCATGGTCTTTGTTCACACAATTGGAATCTCGGCATAAAAGAGCATCGTCTTCATGCACATAAATTCCTTTAAGCAGTGAATCAGTATCACAGCAATAATTATTCCTACGATCTTTTTCAATCTTAGTCCAATCTAGCCTGCCTTTATGTACAGTGTTAGCCACGCCTGAATCACGTAGCCCAGGCAAATTGTTAATATCAATTGTCAAATTAATAGGAATATGATCAGTTGTAGCGAATCTATACATAATTTCCATCTTCTGTATAGAGGCATTAGCATCTGCTGTACATATACAATGGTCCAACCATGACGTGGTATGCCATGCTTCACTAACATAAGTGTAACTATGTGCAGGTAAATAATGCAGACTTGATAACACAAAATTATTATCACAACAAAATTGCCTCAAATGATTTCCAAATAAAGAACTATTATCAGATATGTCTGCGTTCCAATCACCTACCACATAAACACTGGTGGTGTCCAGCTCAGAAATAACCGCCGCAATAAATGCTATTTTCTCAAGATAATCACTTTCATTTTCCGGACACTCATAAGGAGAGTATATATTAATAATAACAAATTTCTTATTCCCATAATTAATTTCTATACCTACTGCCCAATCTACATCAAGTCTTAACTCACTAATCAAGTGTTCATATTTAGTATGCCACAGGATAGCAACACCTCCTGGTATGCGGCCCCGGATCAGTCTATCATTGAGATCAGTTGTGGATTCTCCTATTCCATGATATTGAGAGTGTAAAACATTAATGCCATTCAAGTCCTGTTTAGCCAGCCAAGTTTCCTGTAAGCATATGATATCAAAATTATCCCGGAATAAATGTTCAACTACTAAGCGCCTACTTTTGTCAGCAGCACTCTGTTCTAGGTGTAGACCTCGAGTATTGTAACTAACTAAATTGAAAGTTAATAAATATAGTTAAGACTCCAGCTTATCATCCCCACGATCTGCATTAACTGTGCCAGCAGGCACTGGGGTAGAGTGCTCAAGCTTTCTGACTTTCCGCAGAGACTCTGCACCAGGCAGGGAAGCTTGAAGTTTGCGAGGCTCGTAATACCTCCTCACAAAAACTCCTTCCGGCCACACATCCGGGTCGTACATATCCTCTACATTTTTACAGACTGTTGAGATATGAAAAGACCCAAATCTGGATCTTTCTGTAACAATTTTATTGCAAGTAACAGTGTCATTTATCTTCTCCTTGAGAAAATCTCCTAGCGTGTCGGCATCCAGCTCAGGGTCAAATCTTGTGGCGAATACATTAACAAGCTTTGTTTGCACAGCTTGAATCCGCCCTGAGCTGGCTTTCCCCACAATACCAGGCAGTCTTTGGCTGCCTTGGAGTATGGAGCACTTGCACTGGCCTAGAAGGATCGCCTCCTACGGGGGGAGTCTTCATCTTACCGCCTCGTCGCACCACCTGATTCCAGGGAGTCTGATCAGGACTGTCGGGTTGAGGCTTTGGGGCAGGAGCAGCAGCATCCAACGTAGCACCTAAGTCTGGGAAGTTTATTGACGTTGACCCTGGTGTTTGCGCAACTGCCTTTACTTCTACATCCGTCATTCGTGTGTCCATGATTACAGCCATGTTCTGAAGATTTTCAGCAGCTTTCGCATGGGACTGCACAGACTGCTTCATGTCGGCCATTTCGCATTCCAGCTTTAGCAGCCGCCCTAGCAGAGCTGAGACATCTAGGTTGTCAAACCCAACAGGAGGTAGCCTGTCCAAATCCTTGGCAACAAAAGTAGGGATCTTGTCACCGCACTCCAATAGCAGTTTAATGCATGTCTTAATGTTATTTACATCCCTTGATGGGCCTAATTTATGCGCAACATTCCTCACAGTAACGTGATCATTCATGCTGCAGCAAACATCGAACAGTACCTTTTTGGACTGCTCTATTTCTTCTGATTTAAAGCAAGTCGACACAAGCTTCACAATCTCATCAGTTGACAAAGTGTTCATTTTATTGGTAATAAAACAGAAAAGTTCATCAACGACTATAACGGATCCGTCAACGGTTTTCAAAACAGCCGGCTTTTTGGCATGCAGTTGTCCACGCACACCATCGTCTCCTCCACCCGCCATATTCAGAATATGATTCAGTGCAAGTGTGACTGAGAGAAGTTTATGCACACATAAAACTCACCTCCGACACCATTGCCACAGACATGTGACAAAGCTAGTAATGAGGTACAAATTTCAAAAAGGTATTATATAGAACACAAACCAGAAGCGATCGAAAGCTGCTTTCCCAGTTTTACGAGTCACTTGACCCCAACTTACACAGATATCAATGTATGGGACAGTACTAAAATATTGCACACAGCATGTCCAAAGCCATCACGACCAAATATCCTCATCAAATCCTAGATAAGAAGAAAAGAAAAAGTCCCTCTATATCAAGAATCATGTCCAATTTAACTAACTAAGGCTCAGAAACTCAGCACCCAAGGTCAAAATCATACTCCATCAAATAACCATCAAACATCAAATAATATGAAGACCACCAACCATGGCATGTGGTCTGATCCAGAAGAAGAAGAAAAAAAAAAAAAAAAAAAAAAAAGCACACTCACTGCATATTGAAAACGTCTGTTTGGGGTCAGTTATGAATAGTGATTAATTTGATGTACAAAAGATAATATTAGATGTATTTCTTTACCTCTGCTCGCAAAAAAAAGAAGGAAAATAACTTGTACTGTAATTATTTCTTTCATTCTACAAAATTAGATTGGATACAGGGACCGACATGCTGGTTAGATGGGTCCTTGATAATTCACTGAACACAGAGATGTGACTTGGCATGGTGACCTCAAAGTGGGAGCGGTATGGAATTGTGGAAGCAATTCACTGAATACAGGCAGAGCTGCAGATGTGACTTGGCATGGTGACATCAGAGTAGTTCAGATGGCTTCAAAAATTGCTAATATATACTAAGGTTATACCAATTAAAGTATCTAATTTAAGAGCCTCTCTAAAAGTTGGTACCAAAACTACACAAAATAATTTCACCTAATCATAAATATAATGCACTGTAAAGTTTCCCTTTCATAATTGACATTCTAATAATGATTTTCAATTGATTTTGACTTGGAATTTTTTTATTATGATTTTTCTTTCTCTTATTTCCTTTTGCTTTCAAGCAGTCTAGATCAAGAATCTTCGCTGCTTCAACCACTATCGCTTGGAGGACATACGTGTGAAGAAACTTGAAGAACTTGTGTTCAGAGCATGTTAAAGAAACTAGAATCAATCATATTGATTGTTGTGGCAATGCTTCAATGTTTCAATACCTCAATCTCTCTTTTATACCGTTTAATTGTAAACATTTTGAATATCATATAGAAAACTCCACTCATAATTTCAAGTGTGTGTAGAATTCAGTAATCGCAATAAAATGGATTGATTATAAAATCAATTAATTGATTTAAAGTGAAGTGGTAACATTGTCCATGATTTCTGAAACAATGAACTGAATGGTTGTACCTGTGTCAGTTTTCTGTTACAGTATTGTAATTAACTCCTGCAAACATAAATCTTTGATATTCAAATAGCTCAGAACAGCAATTTATCAGGTTTACCCACCTCATATTTAGAAATCAGTAATGCATATTAGAGTTTTGGATTTCAGTTCCATGAATTCTCATATCGTATCTTTGTATTGAAAAATGTGTTTATTTCTTTTAAATGTTTCTATTTACAGGGGTTGATGCCTTTATGAGAACATGAATATAACTTACATTTCCACAATCTTTTTCTCTGTCAAAACACAATGTTACTAGTTCACATTTTTTTTTTAATGGTTTTATTTTTACTTCTCTAGTTTAATAGTTAAATCATAATTGTATTTGGTACTTCAAACTATCCTATAATGATACAATATAATGTTGCTGTTTTGAATTTATCTGTATGATGAGAAATTAAATTGTTTGGTCAAAATGATATTTCCATGTTTATCATGCATTGTTCAGCTGATAATTGTTTAGTCAAAGATTACGTGTTTGCCTGGGTGAAGATAACCTTTTAGCATTGGTAAACTTTGTAGCGTTTGAGACCCGCCGTGTAATACATTTTATTGAAATACCCTACAAAGAGATTGTGTAAACTGACTTGCTTCTGATACTCTACTCACAAAACATTTATGAAAAACAGTGATGAACAAAAAAGAAACGTTGATGATTATATTAGTCATATTTCCCATTGAAAAACTCCACCATCTTTTTTTCCTCAAGAACTGCCCTGTTTCGTTACAATCAACATATAATCCTTTCAGCTAGAACATGATAACCATGGCGTGCAAGAAAGAGACTATACCACACAGTACTGTTTTGAATACCTCTTTTGTCTTCATGTAAACAATCTATGCAGATGATGAGGATGATGATGCAAAAAAGATAAAGACATTTTAGTAGGGTGATCACACTGCCTGTGCACACAGTCTGCCCCACGCACACACACACACACAGCGGCAGTCAGTTGGTAGAAATAGCATTTTTTGTAAATTTATTTAAAAAAACTAAATAATATTTTTAAATTGGTATTTCACATATATTTCAAGGATACCTTTAACTACAATTCTGTGTAGTTTCATCGCTATAGGCATGTGGGAAATATGTTAAATTATTTAATTAGTATATTGTCTTTTCAGCCATGTGTGACATGGCCCGCTGATCGCCCATTGACTTGCACTGTTATTCTGCGTGGTGAAAATGCACCTCAATTTATAAAACTCCCCTACAAAAAATGTGTTTCACTCATTAAATCGATTTGTTGTGTACACTCAAGGTAATCCAAGTATAAATATTTAGAATTTAAGGTTAATATTTGGTGTAAATATGATCTATAAATATATGATTTAAAATATGCCAAAAAATGAACAGTTTGACTTTCCTAATTTGCATAATGAGTGCGCGAATATAAAAATTAGCTGAAATGACCTAATTTGCATATTTGATGAATATTCATGATTTTTTAAAATTTAAAATAAAATATATTTCCATACCTGTCTGATATACATAGGTTTCACTGATGTATCATGTTCGGTTTTGATTTGATTACATATACGCATATTAATTAGGTGGACTTAGTTATTTTCACAACTGTTTCATATCTGCAGATTCGCAAAAATGGCAAAAATAACTTATTTTGTTGGCTTCTGTTTTCAAAACGGTAAAAGGTATATGAATTTTCTTTTTTGTATTTTTTACCACAAAGATGATATTTTAGTGTCTGATAATTTAATTTATTATTTGTGTCCAAGAAAGTGATGAATTAAGTTGTCAACTTTGTCGTATTTTGCCATTTTTGCCAATTTGACCATTTCTGGCAGGTTTTTCGGTAATTTTGCGATATAAACAAAAAATGGTATAAAATCACAACGCATCGACCGATTTCAATTCTGTTTTTTGTTTTTTGAAGCTTTCATAAAGCTTGATCATTTGCAATCATCAGATAACATGTGTTTGTTGTACTTATTTTTGGATTGCTATACCTAGAAAGTACAAGGCCAGCGTGAGTTGGAACTGTGTGCGGATCGTGGTTTAATTTGATTTTTTTATTTTTTTTTTATTTTATTATTTTTTTTTTTTACATAACACTAGGTAGACTATGACTATTTTTTTTACCAAGACATTAAAAGAAATAGATGCAATGAAATTGGCAACAGTAGTCAAATTTGACTAATAGCCATTATAATACCAAACGAAGAAGAAGAAGAAGATTTCTGCCGGACGCCAAGAAGGGCGCCCTCTGGGTATGCCATATTGGGCAAATCCCAAATGGCCGCCATCTGATTTAAAGGTCAAGTGTAGTTACGAAAGGACGAAAAGGGACACTTATTAGAAAAGAAAAGGGGCACATGTCATAATAAACCTCGAACCTGAAAAGGGACACTCACCAGAGATGAAAAAGGTGACTTATGAGAAAGGAAAAGGGGCATCTGTCGAAGAAAAAGGGGCACCTATCAGATTTTAATAGGGGCATTTATCAGAGGTGAAAAGGAGTATTTATGAAAAGGGGAAGGGGCTGTCATAAAATAGGGAAAAGGGGCCTTTATCAGAAGGAAATAGAGTGATTAATGAAAAGCCCCCCCCCCCCCCCCACCTCGGGAGTGCCGCCCTGAGCACAAAGTTTTAACGTGCATGTCTTTATTTCCCAATCTGTTTTATTTTCTTCTTTTGCTTTGTTTTCCGTTTGATGTCTTTCTTCATTTCCTTCTCTATGTGTTCCCTTTAGTTCACCTTTTCCCGTTTTTTCTTTAGTCTCTTTCTTGACCATATATTTGTATCTCCTCTATCGTTCTCTTTCTCTCTCCGTCTATCTCCCTTTCACGCGTACTTATTGGCACCCCTTTGCATAAAAGGATGAATCCTTTACTGAATAGGGATTCTTGCTATACATTTATTCGCTCCAGTGATCTCGAGACAGCAGTCAGCAAGACGCGTAAATAATAAAAGGTCCACTGGACTAGTTGTTAGAAGCTTTTACTACAAAAAACTCACACTCTCTCCAATTTTATACAACAAAAGGTTGTCTTGGGAACTACTTCTATCTTTACGGATGGGGTGCAGGGGGAGAGCCTTTGCCGGGAGTCTTTAATAATAAACAGGATAAATCCTTCACTGAATAGGGATTCTTGCTATACATTGATACCTTTCTTCGCTCCAGTCAGAGTCCAGTGATCTCGAGGCAGCAGACAGCAAGAAATTGTGTAAATAATTTGCCTTTGCCGGGGGTCTTGGGGCGGAGCCCCAGGAAGTTCTTGAACAAAACAAAAAATAGGAAATTCAAAATAGTCGTTTATAATTTACTCCTTGAAAGTCACATAGCCCCTTTCATTTCATTCTAGAAATAACTTCTCTTTCTCTCTTAAAGACAATTGTATATAACTTTTGTTTTCGTATTGTTGTACTTTCGTCCGCAGACTTCATAGGCACATAATATGTCAAGCCAACTCAGTCGGAAATGTAATCTGTAGGCCTAAGTGTAAATTTAATTTTCATGTTCTTCCTTTTTTTCTTTCTTTCTCTCTCTCTCCCTCTCTCTCTGTGTCTCTCTCCTTTTCCTCTATCCTCTATCTTCTTCTCTTTTACATTATTGTCTCTTTTCTTCTCATTTTTGTGTGTGTGACATGCGTTACGCGTTGGTGTGACATCGCACATAAATGCCAGTTGTAGATTTCCTGTCTAATTACAAGCATTGATCTCGATTTAAGATTTAAAAAAAAGTTTTTCATTAATTCTATTTCTGTTTTTCTAATACTTACACTAATCTCCAATTTAAAAAAAAAATCGTCTACTTCCCTCTCAAGACAACATTATAAAAAGGATACATTAATGCAAGGCTATCTCGTGAGTCATCTCTCAATTTCAATAACTTCTTGCTTTCCTTATCTCTCAGTTTCTCTTGCTTTAATATTTCTCATTACTTCCTTCCAATTGAGCTCCAACTTGATTTCTCCACATCTCCATATATTCTAGTTTATGCACTATATCTATTCTTCAACTACAGGTAGATGCAAATATTACTCAAAATCCATTATATAAATCACACTCAGGATACAGCCAATGGACTAGAATTGCTTTAATCTATATTTTACATGTATCATTAATATATTTTGTATGTCA
This sequence comes from Strongylocentrotus droebachiensis, assembly GCA_035222895.1. NCBI lineage: Eukaryota > Metazoa > Echinodermata > Echinoidea > Camarodonta > Strongylocentrotidae > Strongylocentrotus > Strongylocentrotus droebachiensis. The sequence continues at coordinate 16,665 of JAVYIG010007071.1, forward strand.
CAGGGATCAAATCTAATTTTGATTTGATTTGATTTGATTTATTTACCAACAGCAATACATTTCATACATTTCATACATTTTATACAATAATTACATATACAGGAAGAGAAACTATTGGTTGGTAAAAGGGGCCAGATAATAGCACATGTGCTAGTCGAGCCTAACCCCTTAAACAGCTAAACAAAGTATTTTGGTACAAATCAGTTTAGAGAATGTAACAAAACAAAAAATAATGAATTTACTTTTACAATCGATGCTTTAAAAAAAACAAGAATCAGTACTCAACAATGTCTTACAATATACAAACTAATAATGTAAAATATGAATTATGAATTGTGTACACTTGATATTTCATTCATGACTTGTTCAACAAATGACTTGTAACAGAATTCCGAAACCTATTTCTAGACCTTGTCAATCTGACATCAACAGGTAATCTATTCCAAAATTCACTGCCCACAAAAGACAATGAAAATTGACCTTGTGTCGTTCTTAATTTTGGAAGACGTAATTGTCCATGTTCTTTTTGTCTTGTGGAATAGCTATGTTCTATAATGTCACAGTACTCTATCAAAATATGAGGCAAATTGCCATTGACTAGATCAAACATGAAAGTAGAAATGGATAAATCATGTAAATTATACACATTTAGGTTTTACAATGGTTATGGTGATGAGATGTCTAGGTAATATGTTGATGTGTAGTGTAGACTCTTCGCGAGCAGTTTCATTGGAATTAATCGAGAAATTCCCCTCGCTAGCGTGTACCTAAAAAATACGCCCGCCGGCGGGTGTCCTAATTTAATGATGACGCCATTATCGGCTGGTAGCAAGTAAGTAGGGGAGGTAGCGTTGGTGTGGTGGAGATCAAAATTAAATAGGGCAAATTCTGGACTAAAACTAAGCATGATATTTGACTTTGGCTTTCCGCATATACTGTTGTGCAAGTCCTTAATATTTTGGTTTAGAGCTCAGCCCACGCTAGAGCCGGCTACATTATAACGGTAGGCTTAACTTACGTACATTACGTACGTTAAATCTTCCATTTTTACTCGAAACAAGCGTAAATAAAGACAAACTATACCCACAGAAAATCGTATTCATCCTCACACTGCTACATGAAAAAGTCATGAATGATTTTGTTTCTGTCTTATGCGAAATTTCACTCAGTTTTCTTCTAATATTGGAACAAAATCAACATAGAAATGAACGTGATTGACAAATTATGCGACGATAGCTAGCTAATTATCGTTATGTCAATAGGTTGCTCGATTGATGCCCAGCGTGACCAAAATTTGAGTCTGTTGATTGGTTGGATTGATCGCGCACATGAATATTCATATGCGAACATGATTATTCACGCTGGGATTGGTCCCAGCCTAAACAAAAGCGATTTAGTAAAAGCGATTTAGTGAACCAGTCAGGTAGAATCGCTTTTAAGCTGGGATTGAAATCAATCCCCAAAATTGCTTTTAGGAACGATATCGTACCCAGTTAGTGAATCACCCCCCAGTGCTGGTATCTCTTTGGTTAGACTACTGTGCGGAGTTCATGAATGAGAGTATATATTTTGGTTTAGAGCTCTCTGCTTATAACGATACGAGCCATATACAACCCTGAAGATAGACCCTACGATACATTGATCAGAATGTCCAAGACCAGCTCCCTACGATCCAGCCGAGTGATGCTATGGACCTCGCATAGATGTGTATCCACGGCTTTCACTCGCTCGATGGGCCAGATACCCGAGATCGAGATATGGTACGAGCCATTCGAACACGCCCATCGCGCCATGCTCAACATCAAGCTGAACGACGGTGTCGATCTACCGACATCGTATGAAGGAAACGAAGCCATCTTTGACAGGGCTGCTGAGTGTATGCAAAAAGGGATGTCAAGACGGTATCGACCCGAAGGACTATCGTAAGTAGGAATCATAGTTAGCTAATTACTATCGCTAGGTGTAGAAAACCTACTATGATTATGAACAAAACAGTGAAATATTGAATTGAATTGAATTTATTTTAATTGACTTTATTTATTCACCACCATTGAAACATTGAATCAAAAGATATAGATAAATGTACAATGACAATGTCAATATAACATAAAATACATGACATGAATTATAAAAATACATGTTCTACAGCGATATAGGCTACATGTACATTATACAAATATTAACAAATAGTTATAAGTAATTTTAGTGTCAAGTAAAACAATAAATGACTATTTACAATGAGTTTGTGATCGATGGTAAAATAAAGTAAAAAATAGCACATGTGCTAGTCGAGTCTGACTCTCGTTATCTAAAACCTGAAATAAAGTTCATTGAAAAATACACAATGTGTTTCCAAATCCTATATAGATAAGATTTGTGTATAATATTACAATTTAAAAAAAACGAGACTGGTTGCTATGTACATCTACGGTATATAATTACATGGTTATGTCGTGGGTGGGGGTTGGACCTTGCTAGGGACCGGTAGTTTCAATGATGAGACAGGACAGCAGATTAAGGTCTATGAGGTTTATTCTGTGTCGTAACAAAAAACCCTGTAAAGATACAGATAAAATCGGTGATAAATCACTTGTATCACATTACAGTTTCAAATATTTCAATATCATCGTTGACATACATATTCAATATGCATGTATTGTATAAAAACCAAACAGACTTCTATAATCATCGAATAATCATATATTGTTACAAACAATATATGTATCTCGTACTTTAGTTAAAGATTCCTCATAATCAAATAATATTTATCTAAATATTCAAAACATCTTAATCATCAACCAGATATAAGACAATAAAATTACACTTAACTCCATAAAGTGAATTATCTTATCAAACCCTCTGATAAAGAATCAATTCATTCCCTCGATAAATTATCCTTTATAATATTATTTGAAAGCATTTACAAAACATGGTAAAGCATTAATCAGAAAGCTCATTAATATTACTATACTATACTGCATTATAAACATCAAAATCATCACTGTTTGATTAAACATATCAAACAAATATCAAAAGATGCCTACCCAAGGTCAAACAAATGTCAAGCAACAACCAGACTGCAAACTCCACAGTCACTCTCTACCCGCCACTGCTACGAGCAGAATGCAGACATCACCTAGTACATGTAGGCCTGGACCAGCTGTAGTCCCATATCTCCCAGCTGTAAATGAAAAGTCAATACACCCGTAACCATGGAAACCTACATTGAAAATACACTAAGTATTAAATATATACAATGTAACATGTTATCTACGGAAAAACTCTATCAAGATTCAATATCTATGATTATATTACAAAAACACACCCTCATACCATAAGTCGGTATCTACAATTCATGGGCGCCGCCATCTTGGTATACAAAATGCTGCCCTCTACGTTCATAACTACAAAAACTAACTGAGTTGATAATTCTCTTCAACTACTAAAAACAAGCAAGTTTCTGCACTTGTTATTATTAAACATGAAATAATTAACAAAGCAAATACAACAGTGATTTCACTGACTATTCTCAATCTCAACAAATATCATTTGCAATTTCACTGATAGTTATGAACTTGTTACATCGAAAGACGTTTCATAAACGTTTACACACGACATAGAAATTGTGGCAAAAAGTCATCCATGCACTCCAATTAACCGAATGCAAAATACTATACAAACTCTGTTCCGAATCCTAAGTAACTTCTTAATGTCTCAATTAAGATTAAAATACATTTACAAGTATAAATTCACATACCCGAAGAATCTCCAAAACCAGAGCTTGCCCGACCTAGAACACGTCCGTGCATGTGGATGCTCAATTGGTGTCTGAGCTAACCACACCCAAGATAGAACTACTCGCCCATGCCGCGTACGTACGTACGTACGTACGTTAACATACGGACTAATTCATGCATACAATAAAAAGGAATGTCACTGCTACTTGGCCTAATGTCATTACGCAATCTAGCGTATAACGGAACTAAACACCTGACTCAGCTATGCAGGTCACATCATACTATGGAAAAGGAATTTTCCAAGTGAAAAAACATCCGATCTAACCTCGATCCGTAACACTTAATTGAAAGCAGAATATGAATTTACTTTAAACTTAAACATCATAAAATAAAGACTTTCACAAATTTCCAACTTCCGACATCTTCCCCGCTTGCAACATTGTCGTCCTCGACAATAGATCATGTATGTACAAAAAAAACATTCACAAATATCTAACTTCCGACATCTTCCCTGCTTGCCACATTGTCGTCCTCGACAATAGATCCTGTATTTACACCAAAAAATACCAAATGCATTGACTATTGTAGATGTATTCATATTTTAAACCAATCAACAAACCGTCCAGTGTATAAAATCTTTGTGTGTTGATATTATACTCTCTAAATATCAAAGAAACTGAAAATCTTGTTTCTATATAACTCCACATATCAATATTATACTCTCCAAATATCAAAGAAACTGAAAATCTTGTTTCTCCATTACAACTTCACATATCAAAGAAACTGAAAATCTTGTTTCTCCATTACAACTTCACATATCAAAGAAACTGAAAATCTTGTTTCTCCATTACAACTTCACATATCAATATTATGTCTCTAAATATCAAATGTACGCTACAATGGAAAAAGAAACGTTAGCAAAGTTGTATCTGCAATATCAATATGCACCACAGCTATTTTCTCAGAAAAAAAATCTATAATCAAAAAGAGATTCCTGACTGAAAGAAATGTCTATTGCTATTATTCAGCCTCACTTGTTTCCATACTCCTTTCAAACTGGGCTGAAAAATATTATTTACAAACTGATTATATATATCATCCCCTTCCCCGCTTGTGTTGTAGCTTTATCCCTACAATATCAAGTGGGAAGTCCATCCCCTTCCCCGCTTGTGTTGTAGCTTTATCCCTACAATATCAAGTGGGAAGTCCAGTAATCCCTGAAGTTGGCAATCGAAAAGGGTTTCGATTCACACCTTTATTAGCTCTTGCTGAGCGTCGGACAGGTGTTCCTACTTCTAGACCAGAAGTCGTGTCATCCTGTCTTGGAAGATACAGCCAACGAGGGAGGATGTCATCTTCATCGTTGCTATCATCGTCATCGTCGCTATCATCATCATCGACGTCGTCATCGGCATCGTCATCCTTACTGTCAGCAACATGATCATCGACTCTTCTCTCTACGTTAGAGTCATCCTCGGGATAAGGGAAAATTTCATCTATCCCTCTGTCCTCCTGACGAGGATCTTTAACTAGTCGACGTCGATTGACCCACTTGGCTTTGCCTCCAGTTATCGAGCGTATCTGATAGACATCCTTTTCTTTATTCCTAGCAACAATGACATAGGGCCTCTCATAGTACTTGTCTACGAGCTTATGTCTTCCCGTGAAGGCGTCACGATGAAGCAAAACTCTGTCTCCTACTTCTAAGACAGTAATAGACCCTCTATCTTTTCTCTGTTGTCTCTGTTCTTCCTTCATTGCTTCCACTTTCTGTCTCTCAGATACCATCTCATGTGCAACTATGCTACACTCTCCCGGGTCAAAAGGTCCTGCAGAAAATACTCCAGAGTGCTTCGTCAAGAGTTCAGATACTTTCTGCTTCTCATCTGGTGACAATCCATCTAACTGAACACCAAGAGGAAGTTTGAGGTTATCAACTTGTGGATCTACTCTGTCGTTGTCATCCTCGTCATATGGCTCATCCACTGTGACTACATCGCACAAAGAGACAAGTACTCGATCCTCTTCCATACCTAGCTGAATTTCTTGCTTCCTCTGGATAGCTCTTGCTTCAGCTACTCGAGTCATAGGTGGCAGCCATACTTCTTCATTTGATCGATTAGCTAGCAACAAATCGATAAATCTCCCATTGACTTGCTGACATCCTTCCACAGCACTCAGAGTTGGATTATTTCTCCCTATGGAGTCTTGGACCAGGACCTCTATATCCAACGCTTCCTTCAACTCACAAGTAACTCTACTCACTGTAGAAGGTGGCAGCACTTCAGCCTGACCAGTATGAACTGCAACTACTTCGCTCTTGTCACGTTTCCTAGCAATCTGTGGAATCCTCAGTGCACTCAGAGAAGGGTACTTTTCGATTAACTTGTCGGTGTTCATCCGATGTAGGATATTACACCCCACAAGTACAGAATGTTGAGCACTTGTACCATTACCTCTATTCTTGGCGACCAAGAAGCTACCAAGTACCGTCTGTCCTTCCAATTCAATTGGCACTTCCACATACCCTTCAATAGGTAGTTGGACCCCTCCAATACCTGTTACATTCAAGAAAAACCCTGGCATCTGTTTGGGATTCCCTAACTTCTCCTCAAGCTGACCATGGTAAACCGAAGACGGAATTATCGAGGTCTCAGCACCAGAGTCCAAGATGCATTCCAACTCTTCACCGCAAATGTTAACACTGCTCCTAGGACTTGGAGAAATCAAGCGGGCAACCAGATCTTCATCAGTGGCCATAAAATCTACAGTGCCTACATGTATGTTGACTCCTGGGTTTGGGTTTGCAGCTTGTGCACTCTCTGGACAGTCTCTTTTCATGTGGCCAGTCTTCCTACAGCCGTAGCATAGGGTTGGTTCCTTGCAGTAGGGTTTAGTGTGGCCCTTCTGTCCACAATTGAAGCACTTGAGATCCCTATTGCCCCTGTTACTACTTCTCACCTGCAAGTTAGTCCCGTCGGTCAATTTGCTGACGATCCCTATCAAGTTAGACACTTGGTGTGCTAGCTTGGAAATATCCTCCTTCAGCACCTCTATTTCCCCCTTCTTGCTAGCTTGCTTCACCGGGACTGGCGCAGCTTCTGCGATGGCCTCAAAAGCTTGTGCAGTTTTTGAGGAGGGCTCCTGGTCGCGAAAGAAATCTAACATTTCTTCTCGCATCTCTGAGAATGTCTTTTGCCTACAGCTAATCTCTATCCTCCTTAGTTCTCTTTTAGCCCACTTCTCCCTTGCCCCTTGGACAAGTTTCTCCTTCAAGGTGCTATCTTGCAATTTCTGGAGTGCTGCTTTCTCGTCCGAGTTTCCAGCCGCATTCACCATCCTACTGTACAGTCTCATTAGAACCCTACTGTAATCAGCTAGAGTCTCCTTCTCCATCTGATCACGATTGTGGAAACTCTGCGTGAGAGAAGACACCGACTCGGTTGAGCCAAACATCGACTCCAGCTTCTTGACAAGCTTGTCGTAGTCATCTCTGACCTCTGTCCCATGACATAGAGCTTCCTCTTTCGCCGCTCCAGCTAAATGGTCAACTAATGAACGAGCCTTCGTTCTTCCAGTAAGCCGATAATGTTCTGCATAGCTACCAAACTCTGCTAACCATTCCCCTAGAGATAACTCGCCAGGTGCTGTTGGAGGGCCTCGAAACTTTCCAAGTTTCACTGGTGGTGGTGGCTGCTGTACACTTAGGCCCTGTAATACACTTGTAAGTGCCTGCATCATACCCGCCATCGACTCTGTATCGGTCGGCATCGTTACAAAGGCTAAATTTCATTCACAAGGGACAAAAGAGGTCAGTATATGCACATGGAAATATGTTATAACATCAGAACACAATATTACATGCACATGCAAAACTCTTAGCCTTAGCTAAATATACCCAAAGTCCTGTATCCTCGAGCTTCAATAGTGTTCAGACTTCAAAGTTCAGAGTTCAGACCTCGCTTCATCTTCATCGGTCTAAATCTTGCTCGACGTCGTATCTCCACGCTGATCCCGTCCTTTGGTGTGAATCGCATCTCATCAGTCCGAAGTTCCTCCAGACCAAGGGGTTTCTGTCGTTCTACTGTCGCTATCCCATCCTCGTCGCCAAATCTGTCGTGGGTGGGGGTTGGACCTTGCTAGGGACCGGTAGTTTCAATGATGAGACAGGACAGCAGATTAAGGTCTATGAGGTTTATTCTGTGTCGTAACAAAAAACCCTGTAAAGATACAGATAAAATCGGTGATAAATCACTTGTATCACATTACAGTTTCAAATATTTCAATATCATCGTTGACATACATATTCAATATGCATGTATTGTATAAAAACCAAACAGACTTCTATAATCATCGAATAATCATATATTGTTACAAACAATATATGTATCTCGTACTTTAGTTAAAGATTCCTCATAATCAAATAATATTTATCTAAATATTCAAAACATCTTAATCATCAACCAGATATAAGACAATAAAATTACACTTAACTCCATAAAGTGAATTATCTTATCAAACCCTCTGATAAAGAATCAATTCATTCCCTCGATAAATTATCCTTTATAATATTATTTGAAAGCATTTACAAAACATGGTAAAGCATTAATCAGAAAGCTCATTAATATTACTATACTATACTGCATTATAAACATCAAAATCATCACTGTTTGATTAAACATATCAAACAAATATCAAAAGATGCCTACCCAAGGTCAAACAAATGTCAAGCAACAACCAGACTGCAAACTCCACAGTCACTCTCTACCCGCCACTGCTACGAGCAGAATGCAGACATCACCTAGTACATGTAGGCCTGGACCAGCTGTAGTCCCATATCTCCCAGCTGTAAATGAAAAGTCAATACACCCGTAACCATGGAAACCTACATTGAAAATACACTAAGTATTAAATATATACAATGTAACATGTTATCTACGGAAAAACTCTATCAAGATTCAATATCTATGATTATATTACAAAAACACACCCTCATACCATAAGTCGGTATCTACAATTCATGGGCGCCGCCATCTTGGTATACAAAATGCTGCCCTCTACGTTCATAACTACAAAAACTAACTGAGTTGATAATTCTCTTCAACTACTAAAAACAAGCAAGTTTCTGCACTTGTTATTATTAAACATGAAATAATTAACAAAGCAAATACAACAGTGATTTCACTGACTATTCTCAATCTCAACAAATATCATTTGCAATTTCACTGATAGTTATGAACTTGTTACATCGAAAGACGTTTCATAAACGTTTACACACGACATAGAAATTGTGGCAAAAAGTCATCCATGCACTCCAATTAACCGAATGCAAAATACTATACAAACTCTGTTCCGAATCCTAAGTAACTTCTTAATGTCTCAATTAAGATTAAAATACATTTACAAGTATAAATTCACATACCCGAAGAATCTCCAAAACCAGAGCTTGCCCGACCTAGAACACGTCCGTGCATGTGGATGCTCAATTGGTGTCTGAGCTAACCACACCCAAGATAGAACTACTCGCCCATGCCGCGTACGTACGTACGTACGTACGTTAACATACGGACTAATTCATGCATACAATAAAAAGGAATGTCACTGCTACTTGGCCTAATGTCATTACGCAATCTAGCGTATAACGGAACTAAACACCTGACTCAGCTATGCAGGTCACATCATACTATGGAAAAGGAATTTTCCAAGTGAAAAAACATCCGATCTAACCTCGATCCGTAACACTTAATTGAAAGCAGAATATGAATTTACTTTAAACTTAAACATCATAAAATAAAGACTTTCACAAATTTCCAACTTCCGACAGTTATAATTCGTGGTTTTCACCCAAGAGTAATTTTGTAATTTTTTTTACGAAAAGAGGTTCTTGATCTCTCAATTCTTAGATCAGTAGGAAGTATATTCCAAAAATTACTTCCAACAAACGAAACAGAAAACTTTCCTTGGTCTGTTTTGAATAAAGGAAGACGTAGTTGTCGACCCGTTTTTGTCTTGTGGAATATTCATGTTGTATCATACTGCAATAATGTTTTAAGGAATCAGGTAGTCGTTCATTTATCAAATCAAACACAAAAGTACAAATAGATAATTTATGCAATTTAAAAACATTCAACAATTTGAGGTCATGAAACAGTGCAATAGTATGAGAACGATGTAGCTTGAAAGTTATAACACGTACAGCCATCTTTTGAGTATAAAATATATAATTCAAGTGTGATTTATAAGTACTACCCCAAACCTCTATGCCATAATATGTGGCTGTATCAGAGCTTTATACAACAGTATCAATATATGTTTAGGGACAAAGTGCCGTAGTTTAAAGAGTATACCGACCTTTCTTCATATACAGTCATTAATAGATTTGATATGAGAATTCCATGTTAAATGTCTGTCAATGGTGATGCCAACAAATGTCGCTTCCTCCACTTCTCTTAATTCTGCCTCAGATATTTTTAATCTCCCTCTAAGCATGGCCTTTCTCCTACGGCTACTAAAGAACATGAACAATTAGTTTTTGACGCATTGATATTTGATAGTAAGCTTGTTTGCAGTGAATCAATTCTGTATTGATTTTAAATTTGCATTTACTTCAGACTCATCTATTTGATCTACACCTTCGGGAAAAGCATGAAAAATATTAGAATAATCTGCAAATAGTCTGAAGTTGAAATAATTTGTCACAGTTGGCAAGTCATTTATATAGATTAAAAAGTTGGTCCAAAGATAGAACTTTGTGGTACACCACATTTTGATATATCTAATTTCTGATGATGACTCTTTGTATTTCACAAACTGCATTCTGTCACTAAGATAGCTTTCGAGCCATTTCAGTGCATGTCCTAGGATGCCATAATGGGATAGCTTTTTAAATAATGTGTTATGGTTTATTGTGTCAAAAGCCCTTTGGAAGTCAAGAAACACACCAAGCGTAACACATCCTTCGTCTAATCTTTTCCAAAACAAGCAAGTAAACAAATCATTGTGTTTTGTACTAATTCTTGATCCATAGATACGAGAGCGTCAGGAGCATGCTGGAAGCATCCACTGCAGAGCATGTGTTCGTGAAAGATATTGGTTTAGCCATGCAACGCAGTGACCTAAGAGAATTTATTCCGACAGGTTATTGCCATACTTTTCTGATCCGTCATCCCATTTTGATGTTCTCATCACTACATAAAGCTAATTTTAGTCATTTGAAAAGCATGAACCTACTACACGCCGACGAAACCGACGAAGCAGCATTTGATTTACGGAAAGGCCATACGGAATTGGTCGACCGGGCCGCCGACTACTACAGAAGTCTGTATGAGCTCTGGATGTACGTCAAAGAAAACATCGACCAGGAACCAGTTGTTCTTGATGCTTCTGATTTGTCGATGAATCCTTCCGTAATACTCCCCAAGTATTGCAAGGCGGTGGGACTGCCTTACACCACCAACATACTTGAATGGAAACCGTCTCTTGACGATATTCTATCATGGAAGTGGGGTTGTGACTTCAGGCAGAATAGCTACCTAGATCGGATGCTTTCAACCACAGGATTCTTTCCACCTAAAGACTTGCCGTCACGTGATACATTAACCCGTGACGTCATTGAGTTGGCTGACGCAGCTTTGCCGTTTTACGAGGAAATGTACAAGCACCGTTTACTTTAAAATGTCATTCAAATAATCAGAGACATCGCTAGAGGGATCCAATGTTGTGGATGTGACATCCCCATTCAAAATATTTTGTCGAATATCTGAAGAATGTTTTGCAGGGGGGGAGGGGGGAGTGTTGGAAAGGTTGAGCTATGAGTTTTCGGCAAATAAATTGGTCTGACACCCAACATTCAAGGGGAGGATGAGCATTGCTCTCTACCTTAATTGTTAAAATGTTAATTATTGTTATTATTTTTGTTTTCCCTCTTTTCTTATGGAGGAGTATTTTTAGGGCCTTGTTTTAAAATCAAACCCAAACCCAATCAAGCTACATATGAATATAAACTTAAAGGAAATGCCCCAGGACAGATAATGAGCTGTGCAATTTGAAATAACAATTGCTAATTAGCATTATAGATACAAACACCCAAAACATCACAAAACGTGCCATATACCTAATGATTGATATTAGAGATCTGATTTTAGGCACAGGATGTTCAGTTGACATGTATGTTAGATTTTAGTTATCATTTTTGCATTTACATGATTAGTTTTCAGTTTTTGGGGTATTTGTTTCATTAATACATAATTAGCTTCAAACATGATAAACATCATTAAAATATCAAGAATCAAAGCATGCTAGCAAAGATATCAAAGTTTGAATAACTAAAGTTTTAGATAAATGGCCACAGAACATAATGACCAAAACCAAGTTTCTAGTTTAAACCGAAATATGTTTTGGATACATTTTTTGGTTTTGCATTAATTACGCTGGTGATCAAATTAGTAATTGGTAGCGCAATCACTATATCTTTTTTAATGTATGGCCTTTCTATTTGAATTTAGTAGGATTAAATTTCAAACTGTGTTGTAAAGTAGCCAAAACGAAAGGTACTAAGAACGAGAAACTGCCTGGATCCTACCATTGAATTTATTATTTATATATTTATTTTCATTAATAGGGTAGCTAATTCAACACCAATTGATCTCCCATGGGGCCCTGCGAGTAAAAACAATCATACAATCAAATCGATTATAGTAAAATAGCAAATCAGAATAAACATAGACTACATAGAATTGAAATTCACATAATCAAAATAAAAAGTTAAATTAAAGTTTTGTTTGCATTATGGAAGATTTTGAATGAGTAAAATGTGTGTTTTGTTTTCACTTCAAGTGGTAAATTATCAATTTGGGTAAATGGTCTAAGGACGCTCTTAATTAAGTTTGATTGATAAAAATTCTGTCTTATTATTGTTTTTATATTTTTGATTTTCATCTTTTTAAATTTGTTTTGGTATATAAAGAGTAACCAGCAGCCAAGAATGAGACGGTCACTGTACATGGTAATAACATATTTACAAAGTAATTTTACATTATATAAAATATTGTCAATAATATTTGAGAGTAAAAATACATGATATTGCGTTACAAGCCTACTTATTATTGAGAGAGCTGTTGTAAATATATAGTACTGTATTACATATTATAAATATTCACTGTGTTATTTAAAAGTTATATATTATAAGATTATGCTTGGGAATTTGCATGAATCATATATCAATTAAACGTTGGGTGTATTATTATTAAACTCAGTTACTGGCGCCATCTATTGTTAGTAAATACCATGTTGAATAGTTAGTCGAGGTTCGGGACCGCGTTTGTTTATGTTTTAGTTTTCTTTTAGTAGGCCTCAGTTACTGGGGTAGAGTTATCAGGTCGCACCAAAATGTTATCGCACATAGTTTAGTCAGCCCATTTTAGACCAAGATAATCATGTTTGCAGTGGATGTTAGCATTTTTTATTTATATTTTTATATAACAACAATATATTATGAAGCTTTATCACTTAAAGGTAAAGACCAGTATTGGCAACGCCCCAATTTCAAAAAATGAAATGGAAGCTCTCATTACCAATCATGTGAAAGAATATGTTTTGACTAATACATGATGATAACAAATTTGCCGGGAAACCGCCTACTAATTCATATATTTGATAAATTTATTTCTCTCATGGTCTGGTGAGAGAGATAGGGTAGTCCCATATACATCTTTCTGTGTATAGTGCTTGTAACTTTACGAAGAATGGGCCAAATTTCTTATCATTTTGATGATTCCAGAACCTTGCAGATGCTAGATGCTAGATGATCAACCTTTTCTGATCGATTCCACAACGTTTCTTTCACAATGCAATCGCATGACCATTACTGGTCTTTACCTTTAAGAATATAATAAATATTACCACAGAACATGACAATTGCATGCCCTATTTCTACTTTGAATTTGACATTGTCGTCATTATCTTATCTTTGTATTGTAACGGGACCTTAATGAAATATCTTCATTGTTTGATAATGATTATTATGATGATATCTGGGATTGTTGTAAATTAAAATGATATGAATAATATGAAGTAAAACAATCTGTCCTGAATCAAACAGATTAATATCTATACTGAAAATAAAGATGTACGCCGAAATAAAACACCGTGAACATTATAATTACAGCTATAGCATTTATTACGTTTTCCACAATAACGGCGAGTTTCACAATCTCTAATTTACAATGTCATATATATAATTCAAAATAAACCATTCAATTTACTATTCAATATAATATACTAAACATCCCTCAATGGCAGTCTATTTGGATTCTTATCATTAGGCAATTATGTAAACATATATAAAAATCTATTTTCTGTATTGACATGCTGCATAATTCATGAAAATAAAATCGTTCTGGTACGTCGAATTTGTAAGATTGACCTCATCTCATAATCATCGACTAAGAAAAGTCTGACGGTCTTCTTCTTCTTCTTCTTGAGCTTCATATTTATATTATGGGTTATGTTTGATAGAACACCATTTTTTGGTGAAAATGAATGATAAATAATCACGGACTTTGATGAAATTTACGCACCTGAAAAATCTATTGCTATTAATAAAGCATTATCACTAATTGCATAGTCAGCTTTACTGCATCATACCCGTTTCTAGTTATCTAAATCGCGAATAAAATGTAATTTTATTTCATTTTTATTTCATACTGGCAAGAATCCGGCTCGTTTAAATCATTAGTTCGAAGGTATACTGAATTATTACTTAGTATAGACTTGTACATGTGTATCTGGGTGATTGAAACGATTGTTGATAAAATCTTAATCCCTTTCATTTGGTTACCAAGGTTACATGCGTTTTATTACCTTTTGATTAACTTACGAGAAAATGAAAAAAGAATAAAACAAATACAAAAACATCACAAGAAGCCTTTATGCGACACAATTACATGTATCATAAGTGAATAAATTAATATTCTACAAACACTATACATTCGAATGATGTAGTCTTAAAATATTAAAAAAACAAGATTTCGATAAAATAGGGAAAAGATATCGGGTAGTCGACAAAAAAGATACAGTTTATTTAAATTTAATGACTTTAAAAAGAACCACCACTATTATTTTTAAACAAATTTCCATAGACTATCTAACTGCGCCGGTCGTCAGCTAAATTGAATGGTGTGTAAATGAAAATGAATTTAAATGAGTTTATCAATGGCTAGATAGAGTTGAAAGGGCTGGTCATACTCGCGTTATTTTGATTGACGTAGGAGACTGGACCCTGTTTCATTAAACTTGATATCAATAACAAGTTACAAGCTACTGTTATAAGCTACTGAAACCATGGCATCTGATTGGCTGATATGTCATAGAAATTTTGCCTTAGTTATTGATAACAAGTTTTGTGAAACGGGCCCCGGGTGTGGTCTTTGTGACGCGCCTTGTGAGAAAGACATCGTACAAATCGAGAAAGGATGAAAAATGAGCATTGCGTTGATTACTGGGGGAGTGTAGTCATCTCCGTCATTATTTTGATTAGCGTTTGGTGATAATTGCCGTCGAATTGACGCCATGTGTTCCACGGGTATTACTGCATCATAGTCTCGTAAGGGTGAAATTATTCGCATGGAATGACCTGGTGATTTTTAAGGCAATTTTTCACTTTACGTGTGAACGAGGCTTCGAAATTCGAGATTTTGATCAAAATATTTTTTTGATCAATTACTGGTAGCACGTTCAAACCAATATGGAAAGCTGAAGAACTGGTCATTGTATGATTTAAGAACAAAACAAAGTGACAAGCTCTACGCCTACATCTTTTGTTCTTCGTCCAATGGTACTTTTCCCAAGTTGATGGTACAATCACACAACGAGCATTTTCCTTGCAATGCTCTAGCGCATTCCTCACAATAAACCCCGTCACAGTCGTGGTCAGAGCAGTATACCAAGAGGCCATCATCCGGGCTACTACAACCTAAGCATTCCGTTTGTTTTAAACCGCAACAGGTGAAGAGACACTTACAGCAAGGGTACTTCATTGTCAAATAAGAAGATATACTGATTTTGTTGTAAGCGTCCTTTTCTTTCTTGTTCCGTCTAACGGACTGGCAAAGCATTTTCATCAGGGACTGTCTTTTCTGCAAGGTGCGACCATAGAGGTAAGCAATGCGTTCCACCTCTCGCTCTGGGTAGTAGTATGCGGCAATGTAACGAAGAAGACGTTGGGCGTAGGCCTGCGAGAGTGTCATCAAGATAGTGACAAAGTAGAGGACGCTGATGATGATAGACAAGTTTTTGTCAGGTATAATGGGCTGTGGTAGGCAGATGGTGGTGTCGAGTGAGGTGTTGAAAGCAGACGTGGCCTTGAAACCTTCGTTGAAGAGAATCCTTACAAGATCAGCCACAACACCATTTCCTCCGATTTCAACATCAGTGCCGGCCTCTCCTGATGTGGCAATCTGGACATCACCGTGCTCTCGAATCTTGCTAAGCAACCAGTAAAGTCCAAAGTCAATGAACATCAGAAGCCCAGCAATGATGGAATGTAGACAGACAGTCGAAAGCCCAAATTTGAAGTAGCCCTTTTCCGATTTGCATAGACGAACAGCAGTCACGTCAATGAGCCGTTTTCGTTCGTTCTTTTTCAGTGGTAGAAGGTGATGTTGTCCATTTTCACTGCGGTTGGCATCTAGCTTCTTAAACTGTGCAGTGATGTACTGGTTGTCATATGAGTCCTTGGTGCGGTAATTGGAGTGGTACATGTATGATTTAAAGAGCACCCACACAATGGACAGTGCTAGGAGTTTGTCAGAGAAGGATAGGATCCAATCCACATAGCTGTAAGCTTCGTCCAGCTCTGCAGAGATGGCCTCTTGGATGTGCTCAGCGGTCGTGCTGGAGTTCGAACGTTTCTCGAAATAACGCGAGAAATCAACATCGGCCGAAAAGGTGTCCACTACGCTCTGCATTGCAGTGCGCGTGTTCAAGAGGGCGTTGTTTACGGCATTGTCCAGATAAGCCGGTGTGGCACAGATACTGTTGATTTTCAGAAGACTGCATACGGCGTCTGCGTTAAAAATCTCACACACCTGGCCTGAAAAAGACAAGAGATAAACAAATTAAATCATTACAAAATATTTAACATGTTTTTCACACTTCAATATCTTCGATTCTTGTTATTGCAATTTTTAGCTTTAAAAAATGGAGAACAAATTCCGGACGTAAAGGATTGAATCATATTTTGCTACAAAACCGTGACCTGTAGAAGAAAAAGAAGTTTTTTTTTTTTTTTTTTTTTTGTTCAATCCTTATCATCACAGTTGATTAAGCGCGCGCAAGACCGCAGGCCAACAAGATTGAAGCTCTTGTGAGATTAATATTAGAAAGAATTCCGGGACCGTCTCTTCAGTCTGTCCGGTCTCGTGAACCTATCTGGTATATCTTCGGTCAAGTGGGCTAGTAGAACAGCATGCATATATTTTGATACGAGTAAAATTAATGCTGCATCTGCACTATTCAATTATATATTTTGTATCCTGTGTCGCGCGTCAGTTCATTAGTCCAATCTTCTACTAGTGACTATCGTGTAACACTATGAGTTATCAATCAGTGGTAGATCAGTGCGGGGGCGGCGGAACGACTTCCAAAGTGGGGAGGGGGGCACCAACGAAAAAAGGCACTTTCTTGAAAAAAAGGGCACCTACAGAGGGAAATCGCAAAGCGAAAATATACCATTTTTTAGACATCGGTATATACCCCTACAATATGATTACATTATGAGGGATGATTTCAATATTTATATCTCTTTATACATCTAACAAAATATTGCTTAAGCATCAGACTTTGCAGTTGGATGTCATGGTCTGAAAATTTATTTGCGAACGAGTGAACTGAGCGAGGAACAATTTTAAGATTTGTGAGGTCACAGTGCGAAAAATTACAACTTATAAAGAGGACAACGCCCAATCCTCGTGGGGTTATAAGCACATTCTTATAACGTAAGACTGAAAAACCTTTTTATAAGTAACTAAATTATATCATCCATAAATGCGAGCGAGCTTTGGGGTTAATTGCTCTTTAGTCGCTTGAAATAAGGGGCATGTTTAATGACGAGAGAAAAATGGGACACTTATCGAAAGGGACAAGACACCTATTAGAAAGGAAAAGGGGCACGTGTAAAAAAAAGGACAGTTATTAGAGGTGAAAAGGGACACTCATCAGAAATTTAAAAAGGCACTTATCAGGAGGGGAAGGGGCACTTGTCAAAGTTAAATGAGTATCTCTCAGATTTAAAGAGGGACACTTATTGGAGGTGAAGGGGGCACTTATCTAAAGTGAAAATAAGTATCTTCTGGTACCTAAAAGGGTCATTTATCAGAGAAGAAAATGGGCACTTATTGCAAAGGAAAATGGGAACCTAGTCGAAGGAAAAAGGGCACGTGCCAAAATAAAAGGGGCACTTATCAAAGGTGAAAAAAGGAAGGGGCACTTTTACAGATTAATAGGGACACTTGTCCAAGTAAAAGGGGCACTTTTCCTATGTAAAAAGGGGCACTTTTGGGGTACTCGAAAAATGGGGACACTGTGACCCCTCCCCTCCTAGCCCGCGGGATCGCCGCCTCTGGATCGGTATCCTAATATCCGGGAGATCCCGGGTTCGAAATCAAGTCAACGCACGATTAAGTCCCTTGGTAAGGCAGTGAGCCTCATTACCAAATCCTTTGGATAAGAAGTAAAGCCGTATATTTGTCTTATTTAACCTGTGGCATGTTCAACTGAATCAATATCACTTACCTACGGAGGTTGGGACCCGTTTATCTCTCATAAATGATTGGCAGTCGATGTAGACATTATTCAAGCTCCGATCGCAACTTCTGTAAGCTGATCCTAAGATGTCGTCACAGGCCCTTGCCGCTTTGCCTAGTTCTTTCCCTGCAGCCTGTGAAAGAGAAAGGGATTAACCATGTTTAATTGCAATTGGGTTTCAGACGATAATTAAAGAAAGAAAATACGGACCCTACCGTATCATGACTTGTGATTAATTCAAATCGATCGAAACTTTTTAGTAATTTGGTTCATATCAATGAAAACTTTCCAAATTGGGAACAAGGCATTTGTGCGTTTGATATTGATTGTATCATTGCGATTGATTTAGATCATTCGCAAATCTTAAAAAGCCTGGGCACATATTTTTCTATCTATTTACCAAAGATTGAAATCCACACTTACATTCGCTTTACATAGCACAGTCACTGGCCTGTTTACTGCTGAAAACGTAAATCCGATGCTGGATTTAGATTTTTGTGCAAATTTGGGCTTAGCAAAGGAATTTAGACTGACGTTTAAGTTTTTCTTTCGTTAAATTTTAAATTTTAGATGAAGGGTAGGGTTTAACAGAATTAATAGAATACGGACTTGTATTTTTGACGCATTAGACCGAACATTATTATACCGTGTATACAAGAAAAGCCTGTATATGCTAAATGACGTGGTTCAGGTATGTGATAATATTGACAACATGCTCTCGTCGATTAGTGCACATGCCATGCGCTATTCACAAACACACATTCATTATCATTAGCAGCATCATCAGCATCACCACCACCACCATCAGCAGCAGCAGCAACATCACCATCAGCATAATAATCAGCATCATCGTCATCAGTTGAAGCAGCAGTATCATTAGATGACGACGGAATGTCATTATTTATGAAATGATTTACGAATAAATTAACTTGAAATTGTGCTTTGTTTTTCTTTAGAACGTGGAGTCTTTATTATTAGTAAACATACACTATATCTGAAAGCAGTTTAGTCTTATCAATCTTTATAAAATTCAGAATTAATTATCTATCGTAGTAGCTAGACTGAAATAGCATGTAACATGTAATGAAATAACATAATTTTAGGTATGAATCACTTTTCTTTTGTATCCCTTCCCCTGTATACACCCTAAAAAATAAACGTGCAATTGGGGTGCAGATTTGCATCACTTACGCGTGTTTGGCAGATGTTGATGTTAGATTATGTTTTAAGGCAATTCAGTCAAAATTGACTATTTATGCCTGATCAGAGGGTGCTGCTATTGTAGCAGAATTGTACCTGTATTTCTTAGTGTGTAAGTTATGCCTACTTCTTTGATAAAGATACGTGCACCATATACGTACAAAGCGTGGTTTCTGCTTTATACATATACACACAAGTCCAAATCTAAGAACGAACAATTATGAAACATTACAAATTTGAAACGATCGACTTCGGGTCATCTTCGTATAATTATAATCATTTGAAACATTTTAAACAACAGTGTCAAACAATATAAACAATATTCAAGTAACTTAGCTACATTTATGCAAAACCAGACTATTTTATTTCTCCTTTAATCACTGATAATGCATTAGTTCCAAGTATACTTCCACCAAGTTTATTTTCCACTAAATAAATCAGAACAACACAACACACAAGTAAAAGGTAGTCAAATAAACGATGTGAACCAACCGCAAAACGATGTCACAAAAAGAGATCAACATCGAGTTTTTGCAAGGTACTGCTTTTGTAATTCATTAAAATGGATAAGATCATTAGTTTAAGAAGTTGTTCTGAAGTTGTAAAGTTCTTTTAGGTCATGTATAAAAAAAAATACGTTGACTGGACTAATTTCTTTCACTATACGGTATACTGGCCAACGTACTTCCTTTAATTCATTATTATCAGTTTCAAAAGGCATGTGACAAAACAATGTAAACGAGAAATATGTACATGGAGATAATATATCATTTGAAATTGCATTGAAAAAATACATTTATAAGAATTAAAATACCTACTTTGTACAAACTATTATAATACAGCAAGAGTTAATCACCGTTTCCATTTTCTATATGTTCATTTTTGTAACGTTCTAATCATATTCCAGATTAATAAATCTTCACAAGTCTTCTATTGTAGAGATTAATACTATATAATAGAAAGGTAAAAACAAAAAACACGTAGACCTATCATATCTATATACTTAATTGTATAAATAGTTCATCAAAGTCTTTCCACTTCTGCATAATTCCTCTGTAATACTAATCGGCAAATATAGTAGTACCGATATGACACGAAATTGTCTAGTTCATCAGTAAATGTTTCATTAACTGAGGACAAAATGATTTGATAAAGGATACGCTTATACAGGTATAATCTAAGAGTAGTAAAAAGTAAATGTTAGTACCTTTCTAAAATAGAACCCATATTATTGAGAAAAAAAATAGTACTTTAGTAGCTCACTTCCTAAGATGGAATAAAACATCAGGGTAGTACTTAAGTAGCTTTCTTTCTTAGTAAATAATTGAAGTGAAGTACATATTATGTTACATTTTTACAAAGTAAAGTAATTGAAGTGAAGTACATATTATGTTACATTTTTACAAAGTAAAGTAATTGAAATGTAGTACTAAAGTTATTTTCTTACAAAGTAAAGTAATTGAAGTGTAGTACATGATAAGAAACACTTTTACAAAGTAAATTAATTGAAATGTAGTACTTAAGTTACTTTCTTACAAAGTAAAGTAATTGAAGTGCAGTATTTGAGTAACTTTCCTACAAGGTAAAGTACTTAAAATTTAGTACTTATAAGTAACTTTCTTACAAAGTAAACTAATTGAAATGTTTTTTACAAAGTAAACTAATTGAAATGAAGTACTTGAGTAACTTTCTTACCGGATAAAGTAATTGAAGTGTAGTACTTGAGTAACTTTCTTACCAAGTAAAGTAATGGAATTGTAGTACTTAAGTAGCTTTCTTATTAAATATTCGAAGTGCAGTACAGCTTTCATAGTACAAGAATGGCACAAGTAATTTAAAAATAGTATTTTAGTACGTTTCTTAATAAGTGAGTACAAATAATTTAAGAGTAGTACGTTAGTACATCCCCTTTTTATATCCATATTATTTCTTCAATACACTACGTATCAATGACTTCAATTTTCCTAAATGATTCCTCAAATGGATTACAATAAATAGAAAAACAAACACTCCAAGGTAATTCTATTTTTCGCTTTTATCTCTTTTCAACCAAAATATGAATGTTTTGCCTAAATTTATTGAATCTTGAAGGCTTTAATCAAGTATCTGCATTAGCATTTCATCAAATTTGAAATGAATTAAAACAGATACGCCATCATTGTCTTGAAATCATTTGCACGGAATGACAAACTTAGGAAATACCATATCTAGTAGATTAATCGCAGTTTAATGTTTCCGAATGTCTTTAGTTATAAACTAGCGAAAATACACTAGAATTGGTGTTCAGCTTCTTTTGGTTTCTGCCCTAGGCTGATTATATCATCACAAATGGTACACTTTCCTTTCAATGCGCGTGCGCACTCCTCGCAATACACTCCATCACATTCCGTATCCGAACAGTAAGCAAGGAACCCGTCATCCGGGCAACGACAGCCAAGACACTGTAGCTTTTTAAACCCACAGCAGCTCAGGAGTGATTTACAACAAGGAATATTTCTGGCAAGGTATGCCGTTATGCTGATCCGTTCATTTGCGTCTCGTTCTTTCTTGTTTATTTTCACTGCATCACGCAACATTTTCTTTAGCGTTTGTCTCTTCTGCATGGTGCGACCGTACAGGTACTTGGTGCGTTCTACTTCGCGCTCGGGGTAGTAGTAGGCAGCGATGTAACGGAGTAGCCGGCGCGCGTACGCCTGAGACAACACCATGATTATGGTGGTGGCGTAGAGGAAACCTATAGCAACAGCCAAATTGTTGTTTGGTGGGCTTGGTTGTGGTAGACATTTTGTGGTGTTGAGGGTGGTGTTGAAGGCGGTAGACGCCTGGAAGCCCTCGGCAAAGAGAAGACGGACAAACTCCGAGAGAATCCCCGTTCCACCTATGTCTACACTAGCCCCTGTGCCGCCTGACACCTCAACCTCATAACGGCCATGTTCTTGAATCTTTGACAATAGCCAGTACAACCCGAAATCCATGAACATAAGGATTCCTGCAATGATGATGTGAAGAAGAACCCTTGAAAGTCCCATGGTAAGGTACTGTTTTTCGGATCTGCTAAGACGCAGAGCGGTGGCGTCGATCAGGTGATTCTTTTCATTCTTCTTAAGAGGTAGAATATGAGACGCTCCACGTTCCTTGCGACTGGAATCCAATCTTTTAAACTGAGCGGTAATGTATTGGTTATCAAAGGAATCCTTGGAGCGATAGCTCGAGTGGTACATATAGGACTTGATGCAAAGCCAGACGAAAGTGAGGGCCAGGAGCTTGTCCGAAATAGCCAGGACCCAGTCAATTTTGCTGTATGCTGCATCCAGTTCCTGTTGAATCGCTTCCTGGATCTTCTCAACGGTCGTACTCTGATTGACGTTGGTCTCAAATTGACGGGAAATGTCCACATCTGCAGAAAACGTATTGATGACGGACTGTATAGCCCTTCGCGTGCCTGCAAGAGAATCCGCTACAGCATTGTCAACATAGGTCGGTACCTGACAAACACTGTCGATATCCAGGATGGCACACAAGCCTCGTGCGTCGAAGATGTTACAGAGTTCACCTACAAGAAACACATAGTACAGAATTAGAGGTAAAATCATTTGTGTATCAAACGTTGACTGACTTATTGTAATAATTATGTATATACATGTATATGTATATATTATATTACGGATGGATAGCTGTTTCACACAAAGTGACATAAATTATCCTACGTGGTGAATGTTTTAAGGATTTGATTAAAAGTTATGATGTATAGCATTCATGACCTATCTGGCTTCCAGAAAATGATAAACAAACTAAATGTGAGACTTTATACCAAAGAAGTATTTCTACAAACTGACCAGAGATAATAAAATGTCTGTTGGTGAAAAATCCCTTTTCTACCTGTCATTTATGGTCGAATATCAGTGCAAATGCCAAACTTCGATCATACAAACAGCTTTCAAAACTGATTTGTGCAGAGGAACGTTCAAGGCACATGAACAAGGCTAAAAGCAATCCATCAGCCATAGCGGCTACAGAATTTAACTTATCCTCTTTCAAAATGATATTGATATTTGGCAAATCATTATATTTGGAATCTGCATTTATAAACATTAATGAGGCATGGATGTTAGAATGTGTAGAATATTGGCTCTTACCTAGAGATTCGAAAACATTCTGCTGTGACAAGACCTCGACACAGTCTAAACGCACCCGATCAAGGCTGTCAACACATGACCTATGAGTCGATCCAATAATATCAGTACAACCATCTGCAGCCTCTCGGAGCGCGTCGGAGACTTGCTACAAGGAGAAACCAACGAGATGTTTTTGGTCCTCGACACTAACTTATGCTTTTAGTTGCGTTTCGCGAGTGGTCTTCTGTAAGACAATGTGGACTGTCTTTGGCTGTCGCGCTATTGTCTTAAACTGATTGTTTCCGGAGTTCAATCGACCCAAGGAAAACACCTACCGACATTGATCAAGTTGATGTGAAACTAAAATCAAGTGTGCGTATACAGTATTTTTTTGTCTCCTATATTACGTTATACCTGAACGCGAAGAGTCCGAAGCAACTGCTGATGCTACCGGTTCTTCGTCAAGGAAATTGTAGTGGTGAAAGGGGGGGGGGGTAGGTTTAGGTAGGAATACAATGACAGAACACGATGCAGTTTTAACACAATGACTGGGAATTCGGAAACAGCATAGGAACTAGAAAGTGAACAGTGCCTCCTTATCTTTACGTGAACATCAAAGGGTTTCATTGCGCTTTCATTCAAAACGATTAAGGTTGCGAGGGAAATGATATGTTGAAGATATCAAGATACCAAGATGCCATTAGATCACACAAAACACTGTTTCCATTAAGAGTTAAGGAGCTAAGGGGATTTAGGTTTGACGGGTAAGATAGTAATTACATGCTCTACATGCCAACATCAATCTGATCAATGTATTCAAATAATGCAATTTTGGTGCATAGCAAGAGTCAGATAAAACATTCGAGAAAGGATATTCAGAAAGCATGTCAATCAAAATGCAACTTACATCGAGTCCTTCATTGAGTATACCGAGGCCATCTTCAACCGGTTGAAAGACCTGTTGGACTTGAGCTACGGCACCTTGGATCCGCCCTACACTGGTCAGAAGACCCCCGACATACGCATCTAGAACACGTTGAGCGGCTTCCTGGATCTCACGGGTCTGGTTGTAGGCGAGCTATATAGAGGTTGGCAGAATGAGAGCGAGAGAGAGAGAGAGAGAGAGGAGTTAGCACTTTGATGATTTATAATCAATGTATATGAATGTTTTTGTCTTCTTCTATTTACGACGCAAAAAGCGATACATAGTTATGACCTACCTTATCGAAAATTGTATAGATTATTCACTTTAAAAAACGTAAGCTGATCGAAACGATGGGAAACAATAAAGCAAATATGTTCTGTCTATCATATTTATTCATTCATTATTTCGTATATGAACCATAGCTACTTAAAACTGAAAAATTGTTTAAACATGACACAAGTTGTGGGTTTTGTTGTCAACTTCGTTGAGGAGAATTAAGGGTCCAGCTACAGCAAACTGATTCATATTATGCTCAGCAGTCTGAATTTGACTACATGGACACAGGCCAGATGTGGTCAAAATCATTTAAACTATTAAACATGATGTCAACCACATTATTCCTACTACTATAAATAACAGTGCAGATGAGTGATACGTCACAATGAACATGGACCAATATAAGTGTTGATCGTGTCTGGTATATTTTGTACAGAAATATTCCACGATGCAGTATTATTGAAGCATACTTAATTGGCTAAATTTAGAATATACCTGTGCACTGCAGCTCATGGAGTCAGAAACTTCGTTGGAGTTCAGGTAGATGTTGTGGATGGGTCCGCGAAGTAGGAGGGTAACGATGAAGGTCAGGAAGGCAGCCCGCCCTCTGGAGGTGCAGATTGTTGGCACCATCAGGGCAGCAACACACCTTGCACGAACTACAAAATAAAACATACGGATTAATAATAGTATACAAATATACACTGTCTTGAGAGGTTCTGGTTAAAATAATGCGCAAGAGGTGACTCCAATAGTACTATTGGGCGCCAGTCCTCCAATCAATCGCAAATTTACAATCTCCCATCTCTTATGTACATAGTTGCGATTGATTACAATCACAAATAATTTACGATTGATATCAACTCTACGTAATACAGGGCCCTGTAGACAATTAGTTTTTGTGGGGAAAAGCGTTTCATCTCACTTGTTCTTATTCAAATTATATAACAAGGAATAAGTTGAGTATCAGTAGGAAAGAGCACAACTGAGAAAGACGTACTGCGTCTGTTTTCCCAAACTCTTACGATCATAATAATGCCTATACCTCAGTCACACCGCCAAAAGTAACTTCAAACTCTCTCTAAAGCGACTAATTCTTAGCCATTCGGGGGGGGGGGGTAATGTACGTTTTTATTGTACTGACCACTGACGGTCTGGGCAGCGCTTCACGAAACCGTCATAAGTTCCCCGATAGCCGATTAAAAGATGTGTAATTGAAACACGCGCGTTTCATTGGGACGTCGGCGTGTTTGTACGTATGACGGTTTCGTGAAAGGAGGATGGGGGAGTGTTTCACAAAGACTAAGATCGATTTTAAGTTGGACTTAACTATGGCAGGCCATTCATGCCACTATTTCCTTTTACCATTTACTGGCATTGGTTACTCAAGGGACGTACAAATCATGGTTGCAAATATACAGAGTTTACATTTGTTGATAATTCATTATGGAAGGAAAAGTATTATCTAAAGATCATAATTGAGAAACCAATAGTGAGAGCAACCAGTGGCATGAATGGTCTGCCAAATTTAAGTCCAACTTAAAGTCAATCTTAGTCTTTGTGAAACACTCCCCTGATGTGGGTATTGTCGAAGTGACTAAGGAAGGTAGAACTCTTACCGGTGAACGCGAGGCAAAGTGCCATGAAGAGAGTCCCGATCACTGCGATGATGAGAGCAGGATAGATCGGGTAGTCGAGGCCGTAGTAGAGTCCTAAGAAGAGAAGACCACCGAGGATGAGACCGACTAGGAACCCGACGATGGCCTTGAGCTGCGGAGATCGGAAAAGATGAGAGTGTAAAAAGGGATGACCAGTAGAGAGGAAATAAAAATCCATCAAGAGAAGAATATTTATATTTGATTCAAGATACTCCCACATGATTATTAAAAAAGATATTGTGGAATATAGTCCTCCTCGAGCTCCCCCTATGCGTATAGGCTTGAATTATTGTCCACTTTAAGTTTAAACGATTAGACATCAAAACTACTTCTTTTTAATTTATTCGAAAAGAAATAACAATTTCTTCCATATTAAACTTCACTACGATTGATGATGTTCATACCATTGCAAACCTGAACAATTACAATAATAATTTGTTGGTTTGAATTATAATTTTTAGAACTGAAATGAATTCCGACTCGACAAGGGCAACGATATTGTCAATCATAGGAAAAACGGCCGAAGAGATCGATTGAAGTTTGAAAGACTTAGACGGTTTGGAGAAATTGGGGTAGATATGATTGCCAACGCCAACTAAACACCAACTAAAAAATATGAGATTCTTGTGACTTAAGAAAACGGCATACCTTTTTATGTGAACCGCGATCACTGAGCAGAATGTCGTTGAGGAATTCGTTGCTAGCCATAAGACTCTTGGGCATGGACACCAAGCTACTCAAAGAACTCTTATTTCGTCTCCTTCTAGGATGTTGTCTCGATGGTGACCCGTTCGGTGTCGAGGGTGGGGAGGGTGTATTGCCTCCGTTAGAGAAGGATTTCTGAAAGAGGGTTTTAGGTGAAACAGAATTTAATGAAATAATTAATCTTAGATTTGTATTTGTCTCTTGCAAAACAAGTTATCCGATAAAGTCTATATTACTACTTCTACTAATTTCTAACCATGAATTATTTTTATGTTGTTGCAACTACTGCCACTGCATTTATTTCTACTACTATTTATTATTTATTATTATTATTACTAATACTACTACTATTCTGAAACTACTACTACTACTACTACTACTACTACTACTATTATTACTACAGTACTACTACTACTAATACTACTACTACTACTACTACTACTACTACTTCTACTATTACTACTACTACTACTACTACTACTACTACTTCTACTATTACTACGACTACTACTACTACTACTACTACTACTACTACTACAACTACTACTATTACTACTATTTCTAAAACTACTACTACTACTATTTCTACTACTAATATTACTATTTCTACTATGTCGACTACTTCTATTTCTGCTACTATACTGCTACTAATAAATTGTACATGTATGCTATTACCTTTTCTGGAAGCGGTGAGAACCGAGGGGCCGTGTCGGGTTCATCATAACCCGACTTCTGTCGAACCATGTTGATCTTCAAAGAGTTCTCCACCTGATTCAGGCTGTTAGACCTATCACTATCACTGACCATACCTTCTCCTAGATCAGTTCGCTTGATTGGAAGGGTTGAACTGTCCTTCTTGGACGTACCGTCCACCAAGGATCGTAGGAGCTCCTCACGTAAGGTTTCCCGCCTTTTTTCACCCGGGGCAGACGACGCTCCGGAATTATTTGCGGCGTTGTGAAGAGAGGTGTTGGAGTCGATGAGGATGCTAGCAACTCGGCCAGCTGGCGCTGATTGGCGATTTCGTCGCTTTCGTTGGATTGCTTTGCTCGAAACCTGAAAAATCAACAAGTTAGAGTGAAATTCCTTAAACAGTTAGACAAAAGTCAAGAAGAAGAAGACAAAAAACCGAGTGCTGGATTCAATAATCAAATGTTCTTGAAATGCTTCATTTTCAATACGATGTTTAATTGTTTAACCTAAATAATCTCTGACGTCAAAATCACAGTTTAACCATCCCTTTTGCAAGGATCAATAACCAACACCTTGAAATTGTCTTCTCAACATTACCAACAAATTCTCCAGCTTCATACGGGCGAAAGAACTACACAGGTCTCCAACTGTTTATTGAGAAATGACAACCCTCTGATGTTGATTCCTTTCTGCCCTACCTAAGTACCTGCGTGACAGTATTGGCCCTAAAAGTAAAATTTTGCTTCATCATTCAGTTGTGAGTATTCCAGAAGGAAGAACAGTCATATGGTTTCGATTTCCATGGCTTAGATTGAGTCTCTTATTCTGCGCTAAGCTACTCACGGTCGGTATGTCCTTGTCTGCTCTTGATGCGGAACCTGATCGAGGGCGATGGGGAACCGTCGGGAGGGGCCTTCGCTTTATGGATTGCATGGATCCTCCACTCATCGAACGGCATCGACGTGCACCGCCTACGTGTTTACGAGCCACGTTGACTTCTGCAAAGAGAAAGTGTGGGGAAGGGGGAGGGGAGGGACCATGGTAAGGGAATTAAAGTCATTGATTTATATATGATAATTGAAAATATTTGGCATATATGACATTCGGATAATTCATTAGCCCTTATTGAAAGCAAATTTTTGTCGCGTTTTTTTAATATAAAAAATACTAATATTTACATTAATATTGGTTAAAATCAATGTCCAAAAAAAAACCAGGAAGAAATCATCACACTTAGACACTTAGCACAATTATTTTTCGAAGATTTATTCAAATTTTATTCAAATAAATAATACGGTCCGTTAGTTCAAACTTAAAGTTCCAACTTAACTATTGTCAATATGTCTAGCACGATATCTAGTTCAATCAGTAAATTTCGATTCAACCTCTTGTTGAAACCTTTAAAACATGGCTTCAGATTCCGAATGGAGAAGCATGAATCATATTTGACATTAAAATAATCATTGACAAGAACAATCTTCACATTTCAACGAAATATCAAAAAGTGCGTAAATGTGTAAACATGGCATGAATCTTATATCGTTTCACCAGTTTTTGTCCACGTGAACAATGTGTGTTCAGATAATACATGGCTCTCTTTGCAAAGCGTTGTTAAATCTACATAAATGTATGCAAGATTGAGGTTTTCAAATCATCTCCATTACAATCTATAAAAAAAATGTTCTCAAAGACTATCTCCATATTACCCGAAGCCAATGTCAATACCCCCCGTCCAACTCCTATTGAAATTTGCGAACATGACAATGATGTATTTCTTTATCTGAACATTACAAACGATAGGCTATCGAAATTGATTTCTTGGAAGCCTTTGCGTTCGTGTACTCGCTATTTTAAATGTAAATGATCATCTTCGATAATTCGAAACCCCCAAAATCCTACACAAAAAGAAATTTTGAAACGAACCGTCATCAGTGACGAAGTCATAAGGCTCTGGCCCGGTCTTGGCTGCCTGATTAGGAGGAGATGGTGCTCCTTTAGTAGGTGTCCTAGGTTTCTTCACCGGTGAGTTCACGGGAGTGGTCTCGGGACTTATCGTCTCAGAACTGGCTGGTCGATCAAGCTGTTTATTACTCCGCATCTGGTTTGCAAGGCGTTCCACAGGTGATCTAGGAGTAGGTATGACCATTGTTAAGGTGTGATAATGTCATTTAGTAAAGGAACAAATATGTTATGACGGTATTTGGATCAGCAACGTCGAGGCTAGAATTGCCAGTCCTGACACGACATCAAACGGTCAACGAATTTTCGATTTCAAACTCCATTAAATTAGTTACATGCAGAGTCTGAGTGAATTTCCGCTA
The DNA here is from genome assembly GCA_035222895.1 of Strongylocentrotus droebachiensis. NCBI lineage: Eukaryota > Metazoa > Echinodermata > Echinoidea > Camarodonta > Strongylocentrotidae > Strongylocentrotus > Strongylocentrotus droebachiensis. Next base: position 47,097 of record JAVYIG010007071.1, read on the forward strand.
TATTCCTGAGCATAAGAGTGGAAACTTGGTATTTTAATACATCTGAAAAGGTATGGCAATCGTTTAAGTTTGTAATGCGTGATCGTCGGTGTCAAGCGTCTTTGAAGACAAAAAAGGATCCTGTCTGAGCTAAAACCCTAAGGCGAATGTTCCAATATTTAGTATTGAAAGCAACAAGTCAAATACACGACATGCCTAGAACTTTTAGCAAAGAACAAGATACTAAATAAACATGTTTCTATAACGGGTTCTACCCGTGATGGCAATAATACAGCTGTTGCCAACCTGAAAATATTCCTGTAACTGTCTTCAAGACTGGCTAAGGATTTGCGTCATTAGTGAGGGCGTGAATTAGAGGAAGATAAATTGAATTATCTTCTCGCCAAATCATACGATATGAATACAGATTAAAACATTGGTTCGACAGACATAAGAAGAAAATAATAAGCGCGCAGTCTTCGTAACATAGCAACCGTCATGACATAGCAACGGAACCACCACCTCCATGCAATCTATGTTCATTTATTTATTGCTTGCACCATGGTTGATTTAGTTTTACTGTGGGCGACTACGTGCTAAAAGGTTGCGTTCCTGATTTCTTTGACGCTATCTAAATGAAAAGCCAAAATAATTCCTTATCATGTTGCAAGCTGCGGCTGGTAAATATTACTTAATGTCAATCCGCTAATCGAATTAACGCTTTTGGAAAACATGAAATTACACAGAGCGGCGGTAGCGCAGGAAACAAAATATTGAAATGTGCTTTCTAAAAGATACTTTAATGTTAGGAAACGCGCAACTTGAATAAGATGTGACTATGTAAATTTGGATTCTTTTTACTTTAAGCCAAGACTAATAGTCGTACCCAAAGGCAAATCAAATTCAATCCCTTGTCAATCACTTTATGAAACTAGCTTCAACTTGGTGGGATCTCCTTTTAATATCAAAGCACTGCTACAACAGCTCTTCTATGAACAGGTTGCCACTCGTTAAAGTCAGAGCATGACTTCAAGTAGATTCCAACACTGACTAGAATATTGATATAGTACTAAAAGTAACATTTGTATAGAATTTGATATTACTTTTCCAAACACAGTACTATTATTAGCCCGGCTTTGGCCGAGCTAACCTGATAAGGCGCTCTTGTATTACGGGAATTTCTTCCTAATGGGTACCCATTTACATCACCTGGGTGGACAGTGGGGAATTCAAGATATTTTCGATTCAGGGATTCAATCCTTGTAATTTGTGGTCCATATAGTTCGGAGACTTATCCGCTAGACCACCACACTCCAGACAAAGATACATACCTGGTATAATGAGGAGGATGCTGTAGAGTAGCAGCAGGTGAGCTGTTCCCTTGACCATCTCGGAAACTGAACTTACGTCGGCTTGGCTGAGGAGTGAAATAACGATGACGGCTCACACTGTATTTTTCCATCTCTGACGGTGATATTCCACCTTCCAGTGTTCTATTGCGAGATAATTCTGTGATACAATAATAATTTCGTATTATTTATTTGACACATTTGCCATGTGGACCCGACCAGGTGGCCTGGGAAGGAATTGGTCAACTAAATTACATTGGCCCACAGGCCTTCCTTCCAACACTTCTCGAGTGCTTAAATATATAAACATATAGTTTGATTTAAAACAAATCTTTTAGAACTGATCATTACAATGTAGTAGCCCTCGTGCTATTCAGTACTTAGAAACATTCAAACTTATTAATTGTCACTAGTCATATCTAAAACTCAAGTTTTTTGTGATTCTGGATGCTTGAAATAAAAAAATAAAAAATTGACTCAAGAACTTTCTCCTGAAAATGACAAATTGAGCTGCATGGGAGAAAGTAAGACGAGTGTGACCTACAAACACATTTACTTAATTTCATTAATATACATATACATATAAATAAACGTATAATATACCACATTAACTTAAAAACAAGTGTCTATCTTGTCCAATCTTTATGATGCTATTCATTCTAAAAACGTTTTCCATTTAACTGCTTACTAAACTAGAATAACATAATGGTTAGAATGATAAGAGAAATGTACAGATATGAATAATGGAAGAGAATAATATAAAGGAATATGTCAGATGAAAGAAATTTAAAATTAAGGAAAACAAGAGAGGAAGATCAGATATTTAGTCATAGATTTCATTCAATTCGGATCTCTATACCGATAATTAAGTCACATGAAACTATAAAGGTTCATAATTCTAACAGACATCTAAAAGTAGTTTCCCCAACGTACATGCCTCACCCGGAATGACGACATTCTTCTCAAAGGCCCGGATGTAAATGGCGATCTCTTGATTGACGTGACATTCAAGCGACCTGATTGAGTGATGAATTAAATGTAGAATACATGCACATGCAAAATCATAAAACGTCTATACGATTAACGTCATGAGACTATAATGGTACAGCTTCGAGTCGTGTACTGACCCCCTGTCCCAATGGAGTGACTTGTACGCATGTACAGTAGCTATCGGTTACGGAAGCAGTTAGCCAGGAGATTATAATGGTAAAGCTTCGAGTCGTGTACTGGCCCCCTGTCACAATGGAGGGACTTGTACGCATGTAGCTATCGGTTACGGAAGCAGTTAGCCAGGAGATGAAAGGTGCATTTTTTTAATCCTTTACGAGCTATCGTCTCGAAAGGGTTTATTTGTAGACTCGAAACATGCTTCGTATGTAAGGTGAAATGCGAAAAAGAAATTGCGTACAATAATATTTCATTGTATACTTATGACCGGAATCGCTATTTGATGTGTTTTCTCGATATGAAAAATATGAAAAGAAATACACTGCGATTAAATGAAAACAGAACAGTACTATATTTGAGAACTTGTGGTTTAATTAATTGCAGTGAAAGTTATTAAAGCATATGAGGATGGAATATTGTCATGCTTCAAATATCTTTTTCAGATTAACCAGAATAGAATCAGATTAAAAAATATCTATAATGATCAATGCTCAGTGTTCATGCCATGACCTACTAAGAGAGACTGAGTGAGCAGACACCTCTCTGTTATAAATGGTTTTAACTCACTTGGCTTCGTGTTTTCATCACCAGAATCATTTCTTTGCAGTCTTTCACCTCGTCTGGTTCGAGAGTTAGACGAGGGGTCTGACTTCCGACGACCAACAGGTGGCTTCGATGGAGCCTAGCAAAGACAGATACACGGGGTTTGATGGTACTTTATAATGGGGCTTCGTGTCTTTAAAAAGAAAACCTGATGAAGGGCGTTAGAGGGCGGCAGTACAGCCCTCGAATTTTTGTATACAAACGATCTATTCCATTTCATTGACCGGCTCTCTGAACAAAGCCAACAAATATGATTAGCCCTCTATCAAACATACTGACCAGTGCGATGGATTCAAATCGATTAAAACTTTATTTGAGATTGATAATATTCATATCTCTGCAGTGTGTTATTAGAGATAGGCACTTGTATGTAAGCCCTGATCAGAATACCTACAATTCAAACCAATCGCAACTCTTTATAAGACGGGGTCCAGATCTTCAGGGGAAAAAGTTCAAATTATCCAATTACCAGTTCTCCTAGTATGCGATTGAGTTTCTCTTAAACGAGTTTAGATAATCATTGGTTGGTAATACCTGCGTGAATACATGTTTTGAAATAAATGTAACAATATATTGTTCTCGATCGGCTTCCCCATCCAGAACACATGGTATTGGAACTGTTTATTAGCTCCTGAATAGTTAATCATTGGGTCCTTGCAGGGTATCCGGCAACTGACTGACTCACCCTAAATACATGCACAGGTAAGATATTGGGTTGGTTGAGTCATGTTACAGATCTAGACGTAAATGAAAATGAGTTCATTCCCTAGGTGACAAACTAATGTAGGCTGACTTGATTTCATGTCCTCAACAGAGGTACTGAGCAAACTAGGAATACCCAATGAAATCATTCACAACGACTTAATATTTTGTTTAAATAATTTTTTACACAGGGCACTCTGTAGTTGCAGTTCGATAACTGAAGAGACAATCTCAGAGTAAAAATCTGTAAATTCTAAAGTAATGAATAACATTTTGTTTCAACCCGTAAAAAAATAAGCTGAATCAGTCTATGGAAATTAATTTCTTTGTATACAAAGTTTGAAATGATTTTATTATCTCATAAATTCATTCCGTAAATGGACAACTGAATTTTAAAATAATCATTTTACCCTTCGCTTGGGTTGAATGGGTTCATCCCCGTCATATTCCGGCGTAATTCGGAGCCCTTCCGGTGAGAAGACACTTTCTGCAGTGCTAGGTGTGCTCGATATGCTACTAGTCTTGCCAGCACCAGTCCTGGCCTGTGCACTAGGTGGCTTCAGGGCTCGTTTGGTCAATATTCCTGCACTCGCACTTCCAGTCCCGCTGTCAAAGCTCCCGTCAATCGACCCCGTTTGCTCCCCAGAGTCCGGGCTCGGACTCCCGAAGGTTCCTGTTCGCTTCGGGATGGTGAGAGTTAGCTTGGGTTGTCTGGAACCATTTTCCTTGACAGGGGGTGTCTGAGGTTTCTGTGTAACTTGAGGTTTGGCGGAGAGTTGAGGTTTAGCGGATAGACTGGGTTTTAAAGCCTTCCTCTTGGCTGGCTGTGGGGTGTAGTACCGGTGACCAGGGTGAGGCGCTAAACCGTTCGGTGTAGATTGGTTTTGGTAGTTTCCTTCCTGGCTGTGATCATGGCCTCCATCTTCTTCGTCCTGTAGCCTCGAGAGACTGCTCGAACGAATGAGCCTCCCTGAAAGTAAATGTAAAAACACTTCAATCAAGATGTTTCTGACATGTTAATACTTTTATCAATTATTTAAACAAAATATTTTAATTTCTGTTAAGTTTATCTTTCATTTCACCACTTTTAAAACACACATTAAATATATACAATATAAGTCACATTTAATTCATCTAATAGTAACAGTTATTAAAAATCTCAATGAATACACATTATAGTCAACACATATAAAATGGCTGGGATACCCTCCAAAAAGCGTATGCTTTTCAGCGGGGGTAACCCATATTAGATTTACATCTTTTAAAAAAAAGAGAAGAAAAAAGATACAGATCAAATGCACAAAAATAAAGCTACGAAAAATGTACACTCATCCACACACTCGCACTTTACGGACAGACTGACTTTAAAGGTATTACAAAGTTTTGGTATGGGGTCATGAATTTGGTTCAAATTGACATATTAGAAGCATATGCGTTCCTACAATATACATTGATCGTTATCGCGGTTGAAATCGAGTCTAAAGTTATGAAATTATAAATAATAAACTCTTTATGTTGTATAGCTCCCTCTCAAGGTCAAGATATTAATTTAGCTATGAAACAATGTTTCTTGACTGAAATCGACCGATTAGCTGTTCCCGTTAGGAAATTATATATCCCAACTACACATTCTGAGATTTTCATGGTCGCAGCTACGATTGTACGGCCATAGGCGCTATTTGAAATTTATCAAAATTTACCGGGAGCACCGGTAAATTTTTATATTCAATTTTTCTCGAAAACAGAAGTGTTTTAGGGGCTAACTTTTTTAGTGCTTATAATACATCCACAGGGGCATCCAAATATATCAAAATTGTAAAGATTCACTATCCACCCAATTTTCAAAATTTCCCAAAACTTTGTATTACCTTTAAAATGGTCGCCAAAATTATATCATCCCCATCAAAGTTGTACATAATTTTACAAATGACTGGAGGCTAACAGTTTAATGGCCATAGCAATATGGACAGATGAACTGCAATTAGTGGCTCCAAATGACAGAAATAACGACATTAGTGAGAGAAAGAGAGAGTGAATGTATATCATGAAAATCAGACCTTTATTTAAAAATTGTATAACTGTTATATTAGGAAAGGTAAGAAAGCTTAGAAAGAAATTACCAAAGACAAGGCGTAAATCAAAGAAAAAATTATGTTTACGTCAAGAGCAAAGCTGAGACCGAGAATATTTTGTTCTCCCTAGACTGTTATTGGACTTCCTTATATTTATGTGTAATAAATGTTAATGACGCGGTGCATTTGGTTGATAAAACTTTCCAAAGGAAATAAAATTTGACACGAGCCTCGATCATCAACTCGCCTTATCTTCATAAAACTCATTTCTGTCACTTCTAATATTCATGTACTTGAGTATAGGATTTCGTGGCTAGATAACATGGCTTTTCATATTAAAGCCACACGAACCCCAAGTCATGATCATATTACCTCGCAAATCATATCTCGAAGTTTATTTTACACACTATTTGGTGGTACCCTGGGAATATGACTTGTAAACACAAAATTGTTTGAAATTTGAATTTAGCTCTGAAATGGATATCCCCCTTTTTACACAGACTTCTGTACTTTTACTAAAAATGAAGCAAACTACTACTTGGTGTACGTTTTGCATTGGTTTGTTGATACATGAATAGAACGTTATATAACTAGCAATGCAGAAGTGGTGATTTTGAGAAATCTTTACAATTTCTACAATTCCTCAACTCAGCACCTCGATGCAAAGGGTGTACCCCCTTAGAACTTGTACCGACGATCGAATAAATGTATTGAAACCAACTCGTCATTTACACCAACAACGAACACTGTTTATTAGTCACAAAATGATAAACAATCCTGTTTATTATAAAATAGACATAATACAAGAAACATTCAAGATACAGGAGAACAAATGTTACTTCAAAATCATGAGTAGATATTTGTATTACTTCCTCCTCCCATTTGGAAATAAGTTGAGGGGATCAATAGCAGTGGGTTAGAATGGTTGTGGGTATTTTAAAACTAAAATCAAATAAATCTACTATGACGCAGGTAAACAGTCGAATCTGAAATACCAAGTCACTCTCTTTGCTTTGACCCCCCCCCCCCCCCCCTTCCAACCCCATGCACTCAACAGGAGGATCGGAGATAGCAATAACAGGAAATTCAGGAAACGCGCCTAAAAAGATTTACGGGGCGTACAAACCCGACAGGATTTTCACTCCAATGGTGAACTAGTCTAACGTATGATAGTCTGTGTGGGCATTCATCTGATTAAACAAGTTACTACATCCAGGGAATATATCAAACATATATTTATTATTATTGCAGTGTCTGAAAGTTTTACATCAATACCACGCTAGACTAAAAAAAAGGTAGCAAGATGGGCGGGTGGCTTTGAATAGATTCAACACATTTAATGTGGAAACGAGGGGGGGGGGGGCATATAAATTAATCAGAAACGTCTATCGTATATTGACTTGGGGCACGATAGGAATGCCCTCCGGATCGACGCCAGACGCCCCTGGATAATATGAAAAAACAGGCATGATATGTCAAAGTAATACAATCATGTAAATGCGTTTGCCAAGGTCTGAAGCAAATGTCGAGTACGGGTAAATGTGAAAAATCATTTATGAGTTTGTAAAATAAAGCTTTCTTCCTATGTAAGAGAATGTCATGGTGGCAATGTAGCATGGCAAATGCTATTCGATTTTCAGATACTCACAGTGTGTGTTCAGAACCAAATGGGCATTAATTCTGTGCTAAAACACATGAGTTAGTAACTCCTTTTTGGCTCCAAACAGACGATTTACAGTGTATGTTCGAATATGGACCAGATTTTGATGCCACCTATGTGTAGTCCTGTATGTCCATATATGTGTGCAAGACTCTTCACCATAGTGTGACTTCACACCCATGGTGTAAATTTATTCCCATTCCAAACAATACTTAGTTATTCGAACGTACTACATTATCAATCTTTCCCAATAACTAAAAGACAGTTCTTTTCACAATGCAATCACATTTACCAAACTTTATCAATAATTTGTCGAGGTCATCTCCACCTTTACAACAAAAATACACAAGAAGTCCAAATTATGCCTGAATATAATCCTAAAAACAATAAACAAAATGACATTCTTTCATATTCATTACATCACTGAACTCTAAAAGAGTTCACTTTGTCACGATTTTGCGGGGTTCGTGCTAAGAAACGGGTCTGGAATCTTCAAAAAAGGAAACCGCGGGTTAACCTTTTATTCCGCTCCTTTGCCATCGACGGCTTCCGATTTTAGGGTTAATAAAACCCGATTTGTTAAATCAATGACAAGATATCAACAGTACATTAAACATGCTAAAGATTTTACTCGGGATGCAATACATAAGTACTAAGTGAATGATGGGGCCGGGTTGGGGGGGGGGGGGGGGTGCCTGCTCAACTAATGTTTCACTTGAAATTGACAAAAACGTTTTAATCGTATTCCCCTAATGTCTGGTCTTAATCCTTATTTTCGAGGGAGCAGGTGTGCCGAAATTTCGAGTACGAACAATGTCATTTTTAAATGTGATTTTGACATTGCAAAAACAAAGGTTTCCATTTATGTCTGCGCACTCACTCACTCTACGCGCAGTTCGGAACTTTTAACATGAAAGATTCGAGGCATTTCGAGGCTTGTGAATGAAACTACCTAGATTAGACTTTTCTAATTAGTTTTTACCTTTTTTTGCACGAATACGTATCACTAACATATATATTTCATATTCATTGCGTTTTTTGATATGTTGGAATCGCAAAGTACTGTTAAAGGTAAAGACCAGTTATGGTCATGCGATTGAATTGTGAAAGAAACGTTGTGGAATCGATCAGAAAAGGTTGATCATCTAGCATCTAACATCTGCAAGGTTCTGGAATCATCAAAATGATAAGAAATTTGGCCCATTCTTCGTAAAGTTACAAGCACTATACACAAAAAGATGCATATGGGACTACCCTATATCTCTCACAGGACCATGAGAGAAACAAATTTACCAAATATATGAATTAGTAGGCGGTTTCCCGGCAAATTTTTTATCATCATGTATTAGTCAAAACATATTCTTTCACATGATTGGTAATGAGAGCTTCCATTTCATTTTTTTAAATTGGGGCGTTACCAATACTGGTCTTTACCTTTAAGCGTATGCGCAGACATGGGCACTCGGGCCATTCAAATAAAACAAGAAACCGATCGGACTTGATCAGAGGAACTTTGTATTTTCCGGAGAATACCAACTAAACGTTCGTGTGTGAGATCAGTTGATTCAAATCTGAAAACGGAAGGAAAAGGGATGTTTCAAGGAAGAAACAATGATTAAAAGTACCTCCTAGCTACCATCAAGATGTGTGGATTAAGCAAGATTGGGTACTGTCTTGTGCAGTGGTGTATTCAGATATTGTTAAAAGGGGGAACACTCCCAAAAGGGCAGGCGAAATGTAACTGAACGGCCCCGCATGACTAAAGACACCCTGCAAGTAGTTGTGGTAGTAGTATATAAACGAATCAACAACCGACTGTTTTTAAACCATGACTAGGTAGAATGGGATATATCTCATAATACTAAAATCGAATTTAATAGCAATTGCCGAATTATAGGCATACACTTTCAAGATTGTATTCTATTTCCTATCCATTTTTAAATTACATATAAACATTGTAAAATTGAATTGAATTAAATCAAAATTGAACATATAAGATAGTGGATCTAGAAAACGAATGACTCGGTTGTAAACAAGGGAGAATATTCTCTTTTTTTAATAACCGGGAAAACAATTGGATGTAATTCGTAATACTGATAGTCAGATGAAAAATAAAATGAGCCAATCCCTATACAGGAAACTTCTCATCGTGACAGCGCAACATCATTAATTTAGAATCCTATTCCGGTATCACTTCAAAGTAAATTAAAGATTTGTTTACGTTTTTTGGCTAATGTTTATAAATAGTTTTGTTTATAATCTGCTTTCTGATGAGAAAAAAATCCAATCATTTCGAACTATGTCAGTTAACAAATAACAGTCAGCTGTGATTGTAAAATAGATAATAGTAACCTGCACCTGTCGGTCGATTAACAGTCAGACAAAGAAAAAAAAATTACACCGCTTTATATTTCCAATTCGACTGATTGTATATGATTGTGTTTACTTACCCAGTAATGATACCTGAGAGCGCTAAAAGATATATTAATTGCAATTATTATTTATCTGTTTATTCGGTAAATATGCGTTCGAATTCAGAGGCAGTGAATAAAGTTACAAATAAAATATAATGTGTTGTGCCATTAGGAAAAGTTATTTTTGATCGAGCCGCCTTCCTACTTGTATTTGTAGGTTGAATCTTTCATCACGTCCATCATGAGCTCATTAATCACGATGTAAAGTTTAAAAATACATGTATATCTCATGTATGAGGACATGCGGTAGCAGGAAAGTGAATCACTGTTTTTAAAGGTAACATTTAAGTTCTGTTTAACCAAACGTTGGCATGGCAATGAGAAACAACGACGTGGGCATGAAACTTGTTGAATATGGTGTCTTAGTGTTAATTTTAAATGATTATTGCCATGGATGTTTTTTTCCTGACATTCCATTAACTTCCCGATTTATTTCAGCATAAATGATATACAAAGAGAAATATTCAGAGGATTTAAATTAATTTCCGCCTTCACTGACCGTCTGGTTGTCCGATAAACGACACAATATGTTGGTAAAACTAAATTAGATTTAAGACAACCGTGTTAGAAAAATACATCTCTTTCTTGTTTTAGTTTTAGTTTTTAGTCTGTATTGTAAGGAAAGCTCATTGTTTTGTGATCGTCAATGTCGTTTGAAAAGGTCAGTGCTATGGAATTGTGACAATGGACTTCCATTTGGCGTTGGCTGATGAGGGGCCCCTGAAAGAAAAGTAACTTTGAGAAGAATCAATCGAGACACATATTATCATCTGTCTAGATGGTCTCTGTGGGTTTCCTTGGTGAGTGATTGTTCATGGTGGATAATTCACGAGTATAACCTTATTCCACTATTATCTCTTTCCCATATCTTTTCATTTCTTTTTCCTTGTTTTTTTAATTTTTAATTAATTTGTTTTTAAACGCCCCAATAAGCGGGTTCTTTTTAAAATACCGTCTAACTATCAATTGTCACTTTCATTTATCGGACAACCAGGTGATACCTAAAGCCTCCAATCGTGACTATGCTCTGGCCATGAAACTGGGATCCGAAGATCATGGATTCAGAACTTTGAAAGTCTGTACCTACAGTTTATATTGTCATATAAATGACCAAGTCTCTTAGATCAGATAGCACTTGAAGTTACAGATGCAACGATTGCTCACCTGCGAGCGGTTGGATGGAAGTCGGTTACAAAATACTTTAACAATACTTTTAGATGATAGAAAAACGACCAGTGGTACAAACCAATTAACTTTGATATTATCATTTATTACTCAGGTGATTGATATAATGAAGAATCGATTTCCTTCATGTCCTTTCTGGTTGTTTATTAGACCAAATTTCAGATTTATTTCAATCATAGGAATTGATAGTATCAATGGTATCAAGCTTTATAACCAGTGGAGAACAAATTTAGATTTACACATGTATATTCGAACATGATATCAAATTGATCAGAATTAATTCAACTAAGTGTAGAGTAAACCAATCAACCTACCATCGTTAACTGTTGACTCCATGTCTTGGTGTAATCCAAAAATATCAAATCCCTCCTCAACTATTTTAACTCCAAGATTTGCAACAACAAAAAAGATTCATAGACAAAGTTCGATGTCTAATCCATCATGCTCTTCTTCAATACTCGAATAAAATCACAAAAGTCTGCTCAGGTAAGTATCAATGATCAGTAGAATACGATGAAATTATTCTCTTAACTCCTCTGACGTAGTACTTTTATTCACATTTAAACCAAGTTGTGTAGTTCTAGAGGTACGTCTAAATGCTGTGTACACCTGTTTTTCGTTCCGATATAATAAAGGCCTTAACTCTGTAGATAAAGTTGTCAAAAGAAGCACCTCAGAAAAAGATTAAACCGACATTGATCCCTATGTATTGATTGTATATGATGAGAAAGCAAACCTGACATAGTATTATATACCCTTATCGCGTAATGGTAGTATGCTGCACAGTGGGAAGTTGGTATCTATAGCACCTACGTTTTTGATCGATCACCGATCTGTTTGGAGTTTGCCTTTTAAATACTTCCGTCGAACCGTTCGATATGAGTAAGAGAGGAAAAAAAGCGAGATAGAAAGGAAGGTCAGTTGAAGAGGATACCATTTCCAATTAGGGGTGTAAAGTTACACTTTAATGATACAAGTTGGGTAATATTTTAATTCAGGTCGTATAAAGTTTTCTGGAACGTTTTGCGGGAATCCACACTCAATCTGACGAAACGTGCCTGAAAAGCTGCAGAGATATAGAGGCGAGTATTACATGGTACACAGAGTTGATACTGGAATTAATAGAAGATTTAAAAAGGATTGAATATCAAGATCACATGTTGCTGTCTTTCGTTCAAAGGATACAGTCATGTTCACGATATCATAAAAAATATGGTTAGTTTAGAAAGGTTTTTGAAGGCCGTTGCTGCCTGAAATGGCAGCTGGCTGAAGGCATAACGTCTGCAGTGTAATCAAATCATGGGGTAAACAGTTACAAAATGGTGAGATATGAAAATGTTGTGGATGATGATAATTATAAGCATTCAGGAAAATATAGGACCGACTGACAGGAGTGAAAAGAGAGGGATTGGGGGTTATAGAGAGTGAGATATAGCGAAATGGGGAGAGACAGAGGCAGAGATTCAGATAGAGAGAAAGAGAGAGAGAGAGAGCGAGACGGAGAGACAGAGAGTGAGAGATAGAGAGAAGAGGGGGGGGCAATCAGGACTTACTAATCTGATAATATATGATTGCGATTGTTTATAAACAATGGGTAAATGCAATTTTGACATATAAACCTAAAACTGAAAATGCCTTGTAGATATTTGATGTTTTTCCTCTTCACATATGTGTTTAATCATTTACGTGAAACGGACAGGAAAGCGTTAAGGTCAGTCGAACTGTCAAACACTGATTTGTCGTGTATAAAACAAAAGGGATGTTTTCAATTAGAATAACACTGGCATAGCTACCTGTATATGAATGTGTGTAAAATCACATAGCAGAGTACATGTCACAATCAAAAGTAAATAACTACGTTAAATCTTTATTGTTTAAATGTATAGTCTTACAATATACACTTTAGAAAACACTCAAACACAAACACACACACACAAACTATTAGAAATACACATTTCATGTAATAGTTATTCGAGTAGGCTATTCAAGCGGAATTCGGTGAAATTAAATGATACAAAATGTACTAAAATCTGTACATCACACAAAAGCAAATCGTAGTAAATGTGAATGTGAAGATCATCAAAATTTGCTTTTCAAGCTGATATATTTGTCAACATTTGAAACACATAAAACGTCTAAAAATGGCAACAAAGAATTGTTTATACTTGAAACTCAATCGTTCATACCTCTAGTAATTACAATTGCATTCACTCCTTGATTTTCAAGGCGATGGGCTTTATTAACAAATAGCTCTTCATTTCAACTATTAAACAAAAAATATTGATCAAGATTCTGTTATTTCGGTTGGCAATCTGTACAACTTTTAACATCTTTTTCTTCAGGACTTTAAATCGAGTTGAAAAGGTGCCAGAATATATCCATTATAAACATTGGCTTCATTGTTTTTATACCATAAATATTTATTTATAATCAGCTATTACCTGTTAGTATTCCTTTTTATTGTCATAAGTCATATTTAATTGCTAATGTTTTCACCATGTTTGGCAACTAAAGAAACACCACTACGAATATCGGGCTTCCGTTCCGGGATGACATGCTATTTTCTTTCTCACCTGTTGGTTTCATTTCTGAAAATATGCTGTGTCAAAATCCTTTTTTTTAAACCAAGAGTGCTACATATAATTGTTTTTTCATATTTTTTTTAATAAAAAGAACAATATCTACCAAAAAACCCGGCCGAGTGATATGAAATTTCACAGATAAGATGCTGTTTGTTGTCATACATGTATGTTCAAAAGAACACACTTACAATAATTATGATTCTATGATAAGAAGAAAATATCGATAAGTATCGAAGATGTTCAACAAAATAATACAATACAACACTGAAATCACGATGAGGTCATAACCCGGAAGTGGTCATAACAACGCATCAAGAAGTAACTTCCGGCCATTGAAATGATGCAATGCAATAGATTTGATTGAAAGACAGTGTGTCAAACCTGGACTGGGTCAATCTAAGTATTATACCCAACTGAATACAAAATATATCGACTGAAGTTGACCTGTAATCATCAACACAAAATTGTGGTTAATGGATGAACAACGATTGTTTATTTTGTTATCTTTATGTTTAATTATAGGAGTTTCTTATTATTCCTACGGAAAATGTGTCAAAAATAATGGAGGAAATATTTTGAACACCATCAACGGATAATGACGGAAGCAGAAATCCGGTATATACTGTCTATCATACCTTATCTGCCTTAGTGAACAAGGACATTAAATAGGCTTGGGCTTAGGGGAAAATTGGAGAAAACTATGGGCCGATCATGTATATTAAAGTGTTAGAGGGAGGAAAAGGAAACAAGACAACAAGAGAAGAGAAGAGAAGTTAAGAGAAGAAAACAAAAGAGAAGAGCAATGGAGAGATAGAGAGAGAAATTGGAGATCTAAAAGAATGACTGATCATTATGCCACATAACGAACTGTATAAACACAATAAGAGAAAAAATACGTCGGTAAAAATGAGTACGAAGTTTGTTTGATTGTTGTAATTGTTTCTTTTAAAGTTTGAACCACATCTTCATGATAATAAGATGAGACAGAAATTCCGTATTTTTGTGATTAACTGAGGGATAACCGCAGTTATAACAATGCAAAAAAAATTATCCACACGATTTGAAGTAAAGGAAAAAAGATCGTAAAATTGAAATGAAATACCGTGGCATAATGATGCCCCTCCCCCCCTAGTGAAGTATCTACAATATGACACGAACATGAGGAAATAAAATAAGTTGTTTGAAAATGCACGATTCATTACTTCAAAAGGAAAGGAGAAGCTGTGCTACCTGATGGTTAATATTTGGCTTGGATAGTAGCCAACTGATTGGGCAGGACAAGGTAATATTACCCTTCCGTTAAAATAAAATATAGAGATGAAAACGTCACAGAGTCTTTTAATTCCAAACATTTCCTCCCGTCTAGAAGTCAATGGAAACTACTGCATTGATTGTCCATATATGAGCTTCCGACACAGCCCACGTGAAGTCTAAATTAAACATGAATGAGGCCCTTCAAAGAAAGACGGGGTGAGAGACGGAGAGAAAGAAAAGAGAGAGAGAGAGAGAGAGAGAGCGAAATAAATAAATAAATAAATAAAGAGAACGATAGAGAGAGAAAAAAAAGAGAGAAAGAAAGAAAAAAAACAGAGAGAGAGGGGGAAAGAGAATAGAAGAGAGAAATGAGAAAGAAAGAGAAAGAAAGAAAGGGAGAGAGAAAGAAAAATGAAACAAAGAGAGAGAGAGAGAGAGAGGGGGATGGAGACGAATTGTAAATCAAAACAATATTCTAACATCCAGATTAATCGGAAGAAGAAAATGCAACATCATCGTGCATCCTGCCTAATATCAAAATGCATGCCTTTTTCATCGGAAGCAGACAACCTGCCCATGGGTATAGGTATAGAGTTGAGAGATCAAAATATATGATAGTGGGACGAATTTCAATTCTGTTTGCTGACATCGAAATTACGGCTGAATGACATGTTTTGACTGACAAATATTATGATATATTAATAAACACACGTGCTATGACGAGAAGATTAAATAGCTATAAATAACGCGAGAAAGACTTGTTGTATAAGTAAAGTCATTGGTCTAATGATTATACTAAAATCAAATTTAAAACACAATGGGCTCCTTTGGAGCTCTTCTGAATATTTTTCTTCAATTGGCATTCGTTAAAATCGGAAGTCATTTTCAAAAGATTAGTATTTAAAACTTAATCCAAATCCGGACAGTTTAACCCACGCCTGAGATTAACCTCTTAGTGACAAAAACAAAAGTCATATATCCGTATTTCACTCCGTTGTTTAAAATCATGTTAATGTCACAACAGTAACCCCCATGTTCTTAATACTATACGACTAGCGCGCTTTGGGAGTGGCGGAAACTTCAAGGAAGAGATGATACGAGTACCACACCCTCATGACATTATGTTGATTTCATCCTTTTTAGACGGAAAGGGTAGCTTCACGAGCGTCATAGCGAAGATTCCCACTATTCAGCTGCTAGATTCATGTTATCTCAGAGTTTATTAAATTCAAAGTTTATTCAACACTCTTCATAAAAACATTAAAAACATACAAATACAGAATGGAATTAAAAAAAAAAAACAAGAGAGTGATAACAAATAACAATGGCAATTTATGAGAGCAATCGGGATAGGCAGAAAGGAGGGGTTCCTTATATAAAAGGCTACCCACACACAAACAGAACAAAAAAGAAAAAACATACTTAAACATACTATCATGTACAATCAGAGTAAAAAAACATTTGCAAGAGAGTGTACAAAATTTACTCTACTCAAATTTACTTCACCCTGGGAGCTTACTTAACACGAACGCTTTGCGTACTGCGGTGTTGCATGGCTCCCATTTTAGTATTGAATGTTTGGGCACATCCAGATTGATCATGTTAATTGAACACTGATAGTTCACGTTAATCATGATGTTATATTCTATATGAGGATACAGTCTATTACTTTAAGTTTTCAATTTGTTCTTAAAAGGGAACAATCGGATTCTTCGTTATTAGGAAATGCGGTGTAGATTAAAACTACAAACTCTAGGTGTGGTATAATATACCGGTTGTTTTACTCGAAAATGTCATATTAGATATCAATAAACTTTGTTTCCCTTACCGTGACTAGGAAAATACTTGACCTGGCCAAACAAATATTGTGCTAACATGCAAGTTTTGGGTTGATAAGGATATGTTACATTTGTAAATCTAGAACAGTGACAGAAAACAGTAAGAGCGCCATTATCTTTCAAAAAGATTCTGATAATAAATGCAATTGCGTGTTATAGTCATATTCCCATCTGTTTTAAATGACGTCATTTCAAGTCATATTAATTGTATACAAAATTACCATTTGTGGTCAATGCTCAAACAGTTAGCACATTTTTTTTATAAACACATATTTTATTTCTATCTTGAAGACTGCAACACGAATCGATATTGTTTTTTAAAGCTCAACCTAAAATTATAGATCCTGAATCTGTCACTTTTTTATGGGGAAAGTTAAACCACATATTTCCGTATGGAATTATTATGACCTTTGTGGCATGTAGCCGCAACATTATTAAAATAATGTTGCTTTCTCTCATACTGATCTAGAATATTTTGTAGCCATATTTTCCCAGGAAAATACCAACCGCATGGCAGTCATTCGACCGCCTTGTTATGAATAGTAATCTAGATTAGACGAGACATGTTTTAATGTCGCTTTTCGAGAGATCGCTTTTCGAGAATTGCATGTCACATAGGAAATAATGTAATACAAAGAAGATACAGAAAGCGAAATAATGGAGGGGGGAGGGGAGAAGGAGAAGGAGACAATAAAAAGAAAAAAAGAGTGAAAGAGGGAGGCAAAGGGAAGAGAGGGGAGAGGCTGAGAAGATGAAGAGAAGGAGGAGATGAGAGAGAGAGAGAGAGAGAGAGAGAGAGAGAGAGAATGTAAGAAAGAGAAGTGAGAGAGAGAGAGAGAGAGAGAGAGAAATTCAAGTAAAGCGGACAATCTACACCGTGATTTTCATTTACATTATTTCCTATCATTTCAACCGGGTATTGGTGCTAATGTATTTGTACACACATTTCCTTATTCCATTGCGCTTGAAATCCCCCCTCTAAATTACCTCTTTCTCTACTGGTACGATTTTTCCATCTACAATGTCTGTTTTACCAGGAACCTATACATACAAGCACTGTGTTTCAATATGTTTCTCACATTCTACCTAATCTTTCATATGATTTGAATACCATTGAGACGTATTCATACTACATGTATATACATATATACATAATTTCTATTTTATATGTATGTCTATATTTTTTGTAAAATGTGGAACCAATAAACCTGAAACTTGAAACTTGAAACTTCCACCATTACCATGGTAACGCTGCATGTCATCATCGACTCAATCATCCTCTGCCTACAGACCGACATTTCGCCCATACCCCTGTCACACTAACGAGACGACACCACATCGAAACAGACCGGTATACCCCCAAATGACCAAGACTTTGTTGATAATCGGCCGTTTTTTAGATCGTTGAGGCAGGGGCAGAATCTATGTCATCAAACCCAGTGTATTCTAGTCGTTGTCAGGCTATCCCACAATAATTGAAGTGTATTATTGTGTTATTTGTTTGTCTTGGGAGTCAAAAGGGATGACAGACGAAATAATATGTGAAGTTGTAGGACAGACCCCCAAATGATCAAGACTTTGTTGATAATCGGCCGGTTTAAGATCGTTGAGGCAGGGGCAGAATCCATGACATTAGCCCAGTGGGTCATCTTCCTATCCAGAGTGAGACGGAAACCTTTCAAATTTCCTCCTAGTTCCCCATTGGCTGAATCAACCAATTACCCCTTCCCAGACGCTCTACCTTTGACATTTGGTTTTGTAAAAAAATAAATCATAAATACACTGTATATGAACAGTTGGTCGCTAATCTTGCAGAATGCCTTAAAGCATGCAGAAAGAAGATGACTATGTGGTTGTTAGTTTTTGTTTTACATGTCGTGGTGGGGGCGATCACTGCTGTCTTCACTGAGCCTACGGTTGTTGTTGAATTATGTAGGCTGTATAGGAATATATTTTTACCAGTACTTGGGGCTCATGGTCACAATACGACAACGAAGATACGATTCAGGTTAGATAGGAACGTTGTAGGTCAAAAATTAACACTTACAAAATAGTTGTAGTAGTTGTAGTAGTAGTAGTAGTAGTAGTAGTAGTAGAAGTAGTAGTAGTAGTTGTAGTAGTAGTAGTAGTTGTAGTTGTAGTAGTAGTAGTTGTAGTAGTAGTAGTAGTAGTAGTAGTAGTAGTAGTAGTAGTAGTAGTAGCAGTAGAGTAAGTAGAAGTAGTATAAGTAGTGGTAGTAATAAAAGTAGTAGCAGCAGTAGTAGTAATTATAGTAATCAAAGTAGTAGAAGTAGTAGTAGTAGTAGCAGTAGTATAATTAGTAGTAGTTGATGTAGTAGTAGTATTAGTAATCAAAGTAGGACATATAGTAGTAGTAGTAGTAGTAGTAGTAGTAGTAGTAGTAGTAGTAGTAGTAGTAGTAGTAGAAGTATTAGTTGCTGCTGTTGTTATACATGTAGTAATATTGTAACCGCTAGTGTTTTTTTTCCATTTGTACCAGTGAAAAATTTATTTCCGAAAGGATAATAAATATTTTTTTAGTTTAGTTTTCGCTTTCAAAAGTAAGTAGAGTAAGTTGAAGAATAGTAAAAGAGGAATTGTGCCTGATGGCATTACTTTATTATGTCAACAACCAGGCTGTTAAAATAATTACTTGATACAATCAGCATAATCTAGGTCCTATTTAATTCTGTAAAAATCTTGATTTGTAATAAGTGGCGATAAGTTTACCCTTTTTAGGCGATGTCGGGCTAATCATATTCTAAGATAAAGATCGACCATTCTAGAGTTACTCCATTGTTTTAATGATCATGAACAGTCAATAGAGTACAGGGAGTCCTGTATGTGTCATCTTGACTGTCTTTTTCCAATTCACACGTAATCGGTTTGAGCCGCAAAACGGAAACATCAGTGGCCTTCGCTATGCGTCATCTCTTTACTAAATAATCAACAGGGGTGTCCGACGATATTTAAAGGGGGGGGGGGGTAAACACATTAATTGGAAGTATATAATTCCCACTGTTAATCCAATAGTCATGTCGAGAAGGGTGGGGATGCCCAATTGGCCAATGTACACACAGATTGACAAACTTGTATATTATTGTTCCGTCGTCATAGGTTTAAATTTCTGTGACTCTATAGAGGAAATATTGTCCACTTTACTCCCGCTAGAATTGTAGATACATAAATCAATCCTTAAAATGCTGTAGCTTTGCAGAACAAAATGTTTAAACGGTACATATCAACAAAAGTGGGAACAAAGTTTCGGTTAAAAGAAAAATCATGCAGAATCGTTATGTAAAGAAAGTAGGAGAAGAGAAAAATACATACTTTGTAGTAACTAGTATGAAAGGCATAATTTAGCAAATACTTGTACATACTAATCATTTTACATTGTTTATCATGAGTACGCTATATGATATATATTTCGTTGAAAAATGTTCTGACAGCATCTTTTGACTTGAAAATTACTTAATCCCTCCAATTTCCCTGTTACACACACCCCGAGGACATTGCCAATTTACAACTTTCTAGTGATTAATATTCTCTTGAGTCAAATCGTGTGCCGGGAGAAAAAACACTGTATGCAGTTCAAAGCCATTTATCAAAGAAGGTTAAGGAAGCCTCATATCACAAGCAACCTGAAAGCACTAAGACGGAATATGAATAAAACTTACCCCCCCCCCAAATAAAAAAAAAACAACTACAACAACAACAATACCCGATTTTAGGAAAACAATATTTCTCTGCCCAATTATCGAATTCTCAAATTTGATAATTTTCAAATTTATTTAATTATTTTTATGTTTTTTTATAATTTTTAAATTTAATTATTTTTTATCAGAATGAAAAATTTGAAGTTTGGTTGCAGACACCGGAAAATTATGAGTGATGTACGATACGATGCATAGCAACATTATCAGGGTAATTGTAGGCGTATTTATGTTTTCTTTCGTTTCAATATCCCTTTCCGACATCATGTACATGTAGGCCTACGCACAAGGAATTGGGTAGAACTATACACAGTCTGAAACATTTTATCCTACTCTGTCATATCTCCCTCAGATTGTCTTTGTAAACTCCGGATGACATGATTAGTAGAGTCTAGTGACATAAGCTATGATGACAGTCAGCTGATAATGCGACAATAGTTCAATTAGGAGAACAGCTAGCGCTGAGTCAGGAATTACGAGTTCTGTTGTCGAAATTTCAAGATTCAAGTTTTATTTTCCATATTTGATATATACAGAAAATCGTTTCAAATCGGTTTCTAGATGATAAGTTGCATTGTATATGAATGATTTATATGATATCGATACAATGTAAAAACCCTATATAAGTCACATATAAAGTATGGAATTAGTCACGTTGATTAGGTCTAACAATATCATATAGAATTGAACACATTACAAAGAGAAGCTGGGGGACATATAGCCCCAATCAAAAGAAAAATCCTGGTAAAGACCACTTATATATCATAAGATTAATATTATGAAGCCTTGCATCATCATGATCAAAAATCATTTTGATATAAATCAAATTTTTAAACCAAAAGTGGTGGAGCTATATTTTAGATCAACGTGTTCAATCATTACATGTATGTTACAAAATATCATTTTTCGTAAGTCTTGGCATAACCAGACTGTCTTACTATATATACCGGTACATAAATATTGATTGGAAATTAAAACACGTACTGCCAAGGTACTTGCTTGTATGATCAGGGTGTAATAAACACTGTTCAGGAACCTTCATCATCGTCGGTACATTAGCTGTCATGCGGTAAAGGGTTTGGGGAAAACCGAGTCTTTTTAATCTCACTTAATCAATGACATCATCCGGGACATAAAAGTGCAATGTCACAGCGACTAATATCTCATTCCTTCTCAATTTAAAGAGAAATTATGGATTCAGGAAAAGAACTTTGAGCCTTTTCATCATTAAAAAATGTATATATTTCTATGCCATTTTTGTGGAAGAATCTCGCAGTAGCAGCTATAGTGTTACTACACGGGGATGCTATCTTGTATTGTCTCAAGGTGAAGAGAAAGTTGACGTTGAGGTGAATTCATTTTTATGATTTTTGTTCCCAGTTTCTTTTAACTCCAATGCGGAAGAATACGATAGTAGCAAAGCGATATGAAACGAATTGCTTTTAATAATTCTTTATATTTCAAATTCGTCCAGAAGTTTTCTCAACCTTTCGTCCAAATTGTAGGCCACTTATGTTCACGCAGTCTCTGACTTTCACTGTAATCTTGAACAAGATTTAGTCATATTATCACTTCGTTGATTCAAAACGTCTGTGATTTATATAATGTTCCTTACAAGTCATGGTCAACTGTTGTAAATACAGCGTCTTTTCTACCAAATGTGTTTGTTTTTATCATCTAGTCTATCTAATTGTTGCTACATAATCGTGTAGTAACATTTTGTTTACTAATTAGAGAAATTTTGGTTTGTCTATTGTTTTATGACTTGAGTATAAAAAGCAAATGTACATAAAATGTATCAACATTATCTACATAATATAAACAGATCATAAGAGGAACGTTAAAAAAAACTTAAGTTTTAAGCATTTGAAGTGTGTTCAAACGTTGATAGAAGAATCTGTATCGGGAGCTATATTTCTGAGCGATGCTTATCAACGATTCCACAAAAGACAACACAGTAAAATGGCCTAAAAAGAATTTTTTTGTATTGCTCTTTAGGTGCCAGAACCTGGGTCAGTCTTTTTTCCCCTTCAAAACAGCGACCGTCGCCCCCAAAACTCCTAAATCTCGCTGGTTTCTAGCTGGTGCAGTGCACGGTGTATACACGTACACGAGGCCGGGTCTACTTGTTTACGCTAGTAGGATTTTGAAACTCTGGCAGAAGTCGAGTGCGAATTGAGGGATAATTTGATTATTTTATGCATTTATATCCCATTTAAAAAAACAAAATACATATTTTGTTTATTCATTTAAAATGTTATCTCTAAAATACAGTTTAAAAAAAATCATTAAAAAGCCGACCATAAATATTAAGGTTTTTGGGTCGGTCGCAAAGGGCAATACAATATCGTGTTTTTTTTTTAACGAAAAATCTAATTAAGCTATGTAATAAGAAAGTGACTCCATCATCAGCCTAAAGATATAAACAGAATTTACCTCTCCAACTTTCTCTCTCTCTCTCTACAAAACGAGTTTCAATATGAATAAATTTTTCGATAAGTATTGCAAATATTTGGTACAAACTTGCCGAGCACAAGGTTTTTTTATCCAACAAACTTTTTCCATACCCAACTTAAATATGAGAAAAATATCAACCAAGTTTTTTAACAAAAAATTCCCAAAGTTGGATGGATGCAATTACCTTCATGGCACATTAAATTTTACTTGGTACTTTTTAAGAGAGATGGTTTAATAACTTACCATCCTCAGTCTCTTCCTCCTCTATTGTTTTTGCCTTCCCACTGATATCGAAGCTATCACCATAACCATCATCCTCGTCAATGCGTGGATATCTCATTAATTTCCTTGGTGCTGCGGGCGGTAGCATCGGTGAACATTCCTCGCCCTCCTCATCGTCGGTGAAATCATCCTCGTAGTCGTCATCTTCCAGTTCGTCCGTATTTTCCAAAACGGCGGTCAAATCTCCAAACGCATCGCTGCTGAAACTCTCAAACCCGACACCATAAGTTTCATAACCCTGTGAATCCGTTCTGTTCAAATAATCGTGTTTCGAATCACCGAAGACATCACTATCAGCACTGCAATCTCCGTTTAGAACTCCGTTATTCGATTTCGCCCTCGCCGTCGTCTTCGTATCGTCTCCCAGGACGTGTCCACCGTCCATGTTGCTTTCTAGATCAATGTCTGAAGCGTGTGCCATCAGAGATGAAGCACTGTCTATCGAAACACCACTGGCCAAGCTAAGAGTCACAACCGATGACAAACAACTTGGATCTAAATTTGGCACGCGCCCCGAACCCTCGCTTGAATACCCCTCCTTGCCCCCTCTCTCCACAGGAAACGTGAGCCCCGCTCTGCGCTGGGGAGGGGGTGTTTGTACGCGCCATTTGAACATCGCAATCCCACTGTGACAGATGATAAATATAAGGCAAACAACAACATCTAACAGAATGGAAGAAATCTGTCACGCTCAAGCTTAATTACTCATCAAAAGCCTGTTGTTTTTATAACAGTCTAGGGTGTTAATGTCTCTTTGATTTTGTCTAGTGAAAGCTGAACTTTTGACATTCTATTTACGAAATGCTAGTAAATGATTTCTAGTAATTTCTTCTATTCATATTATCAGTATTATAGTGATCAAAAGTGTTTTTGTTTCTACATTATTTTTCACTATGTTTGGTGTCCCATAATCATTGATAGATTCAAAGTGCTTTTCGTTTCAATACCGTATAGTATATCAATACCACTAACTTTCTCGCGACATCTATACTTGTTCATCAGCTTTTTAACATCGAATCCATGATAGTCATAATTGCAACCTTTAGAAAATGATGGTCTGAAGTATAGATAGAGATAGAGGACAGAGGGTTATTTTATTAATGGTTAGCCTTTTGACGTATACATTGTCTTCAAACATTTCCTTCAAACTTTGGACATCTTGATTAGGAACCCATTTTCTCCAGAACAACCGACATTCAAGCAATCGTGACCTGAAAAAACTGATTAGGATTGAAATGGTTTGTATCAAAGAAGATGATCTAAGATTGCCTTGCCCGAGGAAATAAACCCCCAGTCCCAAACTCGCTGTGAAATATCACAAGCATCCGTTCCGATGGTTCTAGGACACCTTTCCCAGGATTATTCGCTTAATGTCAAACCTAGAGAACAGAAATAGAACATACCAGGTCTTGATGAACCCCTGGGGGTTAAGGATGAGGATATGAATTGGTCTTGATATCAAGATCTATGACGAGCATGATTCCAATGAGTGTCAGACAGCTCTCCATCTTGTTCTAGTTTCATCCCATTGCATGGATCAGAAATGACGTCATCATTATTCAATCACGCGACCACGACGATGATGAAGTTTGTTTGAATTATATTTTGAAGCAGGTTACTATGGAGACAGGACGTAGACCTAGACCCCCTCTTTCGTTTCCACCTGTCTCCTTTTCTGAATCACTCAATTGATATTAAGGCCACGAGTTGAGCCTCCTTGTATGGTGAGTATAGGTGGTCGAAAATGTTTGCGTGGTGTAGTTCTCAATCAGGTTTCTGCTGTATAGAAATTAGTTGCATTTATCTGGTTAAAACACCTTTGCTACATGCAAACCATATTTCAAAGTAGAACAGAAATCTGATTTGAAGAACATCAAGAAGATAGCTTCCAATAGTAACTATAAGAGTGAGTTAGAGCGACCATTAACTATAAAAATTTACAAACACATTTGAGACCTTATTTTAAGCACGGTGGAAATCATGTCGAATTATCTGCATCCATGATTCGTTCCGCTATGAACACACAAGCTTAAAAACTTGAAATAGAACGCATACTATCACAACAATATTAATCACTTGAACACTATTCAATAAGCTGCAATATGATATTTCCAGTTTACATGTCCAAGAACACAAAAGTGGGATCTGGTTGCTTGTTTGCTTCTTAATGAAATGTTTGAAAACTTTGACCCATGGAACCTTAGAGTGCTCCCAATCTTATATTATAAACTCAATTATGACATGCTTTTGGGTTTCTAAAAACATCTATAAATGGCGTGTATTGAAAGCTTATAACACAAGACAGTAGGCACAATTAAACAAATTAGTGATTGCTCTGCAGGACAGGGTAGTGTTTTTAAATGAATTAAACTATTACCTCCTTCTTGACAGTCTAAGAACAAACTTGACATAGACTTCATTTAAAAAGCGGAAGGTAGTAGCCATTATAGATTACGAGACTTAAGCCCTTATTCATCAAACAATATCTCCGATTGGTCAAATCTTTATCGAGTTTATCCGATGGGTACATGTGACGAGACCTGATTGGTTGAAACTTAACGAGAACGCGATGCGAAGGTGAAGCATCGGGCAACGTACGAATCGGAAGGAAACATTCTCAGGAGTTCGCTGAGACCATGCTGTTATCGGTTACATGTATAATTGAAAGCAGTGTATGATTTAGTTTGGAGAAGCAGCGCTGTGTAGAGCTACTACGCGGGAGGATTTTGAGTCATTTTCCACTAATTACAATGTGGTCGATCGTCTGCTCTACACAGAATTCCAGACTCACTTACTACAACACGGTGTTGGGGCCTAATAACCTATTGCTAACTCCCAAGGCCATCTATGTGCTATTGATTCCTTTGTATAAAAAAAAAACGATAGCGACAACCATTAGTTCATCACATTTTATTTCTGGACGTATTCTATTACATTGGTTGCTAATCGATTTTTCACATGTTGTAGAAGAATGTTTATTCGTCATGTTTGTTTCGGAATGAATAATTGTTGAATACAAAATATTCAGCTGTCAGTGCTTATTTTATACAGTTTGAAGAAATACCAGAATGTTTTACTTGAAACAGTTTTTAACAGTAATTTTCTTTGAATTGTTCTTAGTCTGTGCACATTTACTTTTACTATCCCGAGACATTTAATGATATTTATCTTGTTTTATTCTCGATTCTTTCTCTTTTTCTTCTTCGTATTATATTAAAAAATATGACACGAGAGATAAAGAGCTAAACTTAACATAACATATATAATCTATTTCTTTGTTTTTATAGGTCTGTCCATATTATAACAAAACCGGAATCATAATATTCCTCTTGTCATTGTTTCTCTTTCCACTAACGTACATGGCTTCTGGGAATAGTTTGTCAATTAGCATGTAACGTGTACGTTGTAATGGCTTCCTTGGTTCATTACTACTGAAAGACAGAACCAATTAGACGGGTTAAGGTTCGCCAGAGCAGGGTTAATTTGGAGGAAATTGCTGACGCGTCAATCTGTTATGATACGCTAAAAGGAAAATGGCGTAGGAAGTTTGACTAGAATGATAACAACAACAACAAGAACAGGAACAAAATAATTGCAACAATAGTAATAATGATAGCAACAACAACAACAACAAAACAAAAAAATTGTAGCAGGATACCAGTGTTGTTTAGCCTAATATTTTCATTTCAGGAAACGACAATGACCCTGTTTGGTGAGTTACTGTTAGAAATAATGCACAGACGGGAATACAGGTGGCAGGTGTTATATCTTTATTTTCCCCTTTAGCGGTTTATATTATTCTTGGCATATCTGTAAGGAAATGGCGGGGAGTAGAAGCACTAAAAATAAAAGGATTCAAGTACAATAATATACTTTCTTCCTGTGTTAATGTCCTATGCATGCAGGTGTAAGAGAAATGGAGAATAGACAAAAGGACAATGTAAAGGAAAACAAAAGTATTTGAACACTTAGAAAACGAGAGAGAGGGAGAGGGAGAGAGAGAGCGAGAAATGAAGAAGGTGAAATGAAAGTGAAATTACCAAAATCGAGTAACCATAGAAAATCATTATCATGATTATGGACATAAACACGATTGAATTTTACAAACACGAACAGAGCAAGCCCCTTTTTTTTTCTTCTCGATAGCATATAATTCTTCGAGATATGTTTCCACGTCTTCGAGTGATGTCAGAGTGACAGAAAAAAAATCCCATAAAAAGCCAAAATTACATAACAAGCCAAATCATGATACTAACGAAGAAAAAAAAGTGTAAAGAAGAGAAAAGTATACACAGGGAGAGACAAAGTTACAGATATAAAACATGGAAAGGAAAAAAGGATGTAAAAGAACCAAGTCGAATCAATAAAGACAAAGGAGTCAAAAATATTACATATATTTCAAAAAACATGCTGCACTAAACAATGATAACCCTAAGAAATGGCTCGAGACCTAGTTCCCAAATCATATTTTGGATGCCTTCAACTGAGTGTCAGAATGAAGCCTACGCCCTTGATCTCCTTTAACAGGATATCCTTCTGGCTCCACTTTGTTATTACTCTGTCGGCAAGCATGGACTCTATACAACATGGAGGAACCTTAAAGCCCCACTGTCCTACTTGTAGCTACTTGCTCCCTCTATATAGAGAACTTCCCCAATCGGTGCCTGTTGGTCCCCCATGTTCCTCTTTTTCTTATGTTAGTTGAGAGCTGAGTTAATGAGATAGCCACCTGTCAGTGGTCTAAATCATTCTAGCCTAGTGCGGTCTTTAAAGGTATAGTACATGGCATCCTTGAGGATAGTGCTTAGAAGAAGAAGAAGAAGGCTCCAAATAGAGGCACTTCTAGCTCGAATTTAGGATCTTTCTTTATTTTATTATCATATTCAAGAACTAAATCTCTACATGTTTATGTACATGCAATGCTTGTATATGCTGTGGAAATTTTACATTCTCAAGAATTTCGGTAAGGTTAACAACAGGTGTATTGATCTCCGAACACCTCTGTGGTTCATTGCGTCATAACATTATCACGGTGTGTATATTTCCGAGGAATGAGTTTGCGCCCCACCCCTCGCAAACAATCCTTAAAAGATTGGGCGACGCCGTAATAGCAATCATACGTTCACTTTTACATACAGACATGACATGGGCCCCAATATACATTTATTGTTAATCGGAAAACGGTATTGTGCAAGTGATATGAAATTTGCTAGAGTAAGAAAGCATAGATTATATAAACATAATTATATATACCACAAAGAAATTAAAAAAATATCAACAACATCAACAACTACAACTACAACAACAAAACAACAACAACAACAAAATCTGAGACCCCCGTCGCGGAGTCATCAAAATTTACCTTTTCTCCTAAACATTTTAGTATTCTGCCTTTAAACATATCCGTCTCGATCCCAAGCCACGGTCTGGTTATATTTGATAGAGCACTTTGATGTGATAAGTCTCCTTGTTCGTTTACTAATTCCTCATTGACATAATGTTAATATAAAGGTAATGACATATTGGGTTAGCTGAAATATCCTGTATGATTATCGCTTTCTCTTCTTACGCTGAGAATAAACACAGTAACAACGAAATAAAGACAACAGTATCTTTATAAGGCATTGCATTAATTACTTCTATTATGGTAAGAATGGTCTGTGTCTGAAAATGACTAAAAATTAGTCCTGCATATATATTACTAATCATAATATAATTATATATATATATATATATATATATCAATGTCTTATAATAATAACGGTTCTTTTTTTCTTTTTCTTATTGGAGAAATGTGGAAAACTTAAATAATATGTTAAAGCCCCACTGCACTACTTACAGCTACTTGCGCCCTCTATATAGCAAACAATGCCTAATCGGTGACCATTGGTCCCCAGCGTTCCCCTTTTTCTTATATTAATTAAGAGCTTATTTGAAAAGATAACCACCTGTCGGTGACCATGCAGGGGGGGGGAGTCTAATCCCTCCTGGCCAAACTAGTGCAGCGGGGATTTAATGAAAGCTGTAATGTTCGAATAGGTGGTGACGGTTGCCCGAATATTGATGATTTCAAAATTCACCCCCTCATCCCTTTCATGTCTTGTATGCCTATTTTGAGTGGCACCGAGCTTGAGCATAATGTAATGGGAATGAATCGTCTAATTGAATCATACAATATGACAATTTTAAACAAGGTAAGATATCAATAAAAATAATATTTTAACGTCATTGGGAGAGTAGCATTATACCGCATAATTATTTATTTTTTCTCTCACTTTCTTCCCTTTCTTCCTTTTCTCAATACCCAGTATTTCATTTCCCGTCCTCGGATATCTTTCTTATTTTATTGGAAAACAATATTAACACCAGAAACAAAATTAATCTGTATTTCTTTTTGGTCAAGGAGTTCCATCATATACATCCTAGGATATCAGTAAGTTCAGAGCCATCTATACACAGAGTTTGGCAAACTGGGTTCGAATTGGACATAATATGGCGACTACTGCTTTGTTGGGCAAGCACAAAAACAAAAGAATATACGCCATGTTGTGACCCAGTTAAACCAAATTGGCAAAATTGGCAAAACTCTGTGTATAGATGGCTCGGAGTCAGTTACACCGACAGCGTCATCTCTGGTGAATCGTAGCACATGTTAGAAAATCATGAACTTTTCGTTTCCCTGTTCATATTATTTATTAGCAGTTGTTTTATTCTTTTTATTTTTTTACCTTTATGATGATAATATAAAGTTTTGAAGCATCGCAGCACTTACAACTTAGTCGATATGCGTTATCACATTTCTCCTTTTTGATCAATTTAAATTTAAAGAAATAATAATAATAAAAACAAAGGATTGTGGGTAATGTTGTTGTCGCGCTTTACATTTTGGGCAATTTTTACCTTTTTCATGAAGTAACATTTCATATATTATTACATTGAACTGGATATATTGAAGGGATCGAGACCAACTCATAATGTCAACTTACCACCAATGTATTTGTAAATGGCGCCCTCTCTTTTACTTACTGACAAGGAGCCAGATGTTTGTACATGTATGTCTAATTACTATGATTTTGGACTGATACTGATGTAAATATCATTGCAGTATTATACGTAATATCTTGTAATGGCTTACCTATAAATCATTTTTGGATTGTTTATTAACTCTTACTTTGAAAATTAAAAAGTAATTGGCATTTATTGCACTTGTTGCAAGACCAGTTATTTAACTGATAGTGAAAACAAGTTAAAGGGATAGTCCACCCCAGGATTTTCTTTAGCTGACGATATAGACCTAATAATACCATGAAGAATGATACAAGTCTCATTAAAATCCATGATCACATAACGAAGATATATCGACTTTTTTATCGAAAATCAGCCGCCCCCCAAATGCAAATGCGTTACATGGGCATGAAACGATCGCCAAAAAATAACCGATAGTATCGAAATTGTGACGTATGTTGCGAGCTGCCTTCTTATTTCGCAGACATTCACTTTCGCTTTCATTCATGATTCGTCGTGTCAGTGCGATAACAGTGTACCGCGAGCGAAAGTGAATGTCTGCGAAATAAGAAGGCAGCTCGCAACATACGTCACAATGCGATCGTTTCATGCCCATGTAACGCATTTGCATTTGGGGGGCGGCTGATTTTCGATAAAAAATTCGATATATCTTCGTTATGTGATCATGGATTTTAATGAGACTTGTATCATTCTTCATGGTATTATTAGGTCTATATCGTCAGCTAAAAAAAATCCTGGGGTGGACTTTCCCTTTAATAGTGATTATTATAGAAATAACAAGATATAAAGCATTTATTCATAAAGAATAAGCCTTCGTAATCTTTAGATAATATTTGGGATATATAGCTGGCAGCATCATGGTATAAATATTTATTCTCTTGACTCTCAATCACATCCAAAATGTATATTCTACTTTATCTAAAGATACCCCTACTTGTAAGGTCGATCTCTAATTTCTATTTCTGAAATTGTAAACAACCTTTAATGGAAACAAAAATCCCTAATTGAAGGAGGAAGTATTTTTTTTAATTGAAGAAAACTTAGATACGTTACAGCAAACATAATTGATTAAGAGACTATAATAATAAGTGTGAGTAATCAAATTTTATCTATTAAAATAAACTGAACTGAACTGAACTGAAAATTCATTGTTGCGGTCTTACGAAGACAGTGTCGCTAATAAATGCAGTGCGTGGTTATCTTAATGATAAATGTCCATGATATTGATCTTACACCACACATCGAAGGCAAAGTCTGCAAGCAGACGAAGACAAAGTGTTTTGTTTGTTTTTAGTAGACTTTACTCATAATCGAATAATCAGTGATTACTTGAATAAACCTGGTGTAAATGTGGAAAGCGATATGGGGAATTATTTCATCCCCCGAATTTTGTTATTGAAACATATCTTACTTGCTGAAGAGGCTGAAATTATCTGTTCCTGTAGTGTAGAAGTAGTAGTTGTAGTAGTAGAAGTAGTAGTAGTAGTAGTAGTAGTTAGAAGTAGTAGTAGTAGTAGTAGTAGTAGTAGTAGTAGTAGAATAGTAGTAGTAGTAGTAGGGTAGTAGTAGTAAGTAGTAGTAGTAGTAGTAGTAGTAGTAGTAGTAGTAGTAGTAGTAGTAGTAGTAGTAGTAAGTAGTAGTAGTAGTAGTAGTAGTACACTCTTAAAAATGTCTAGTCAGATTTGACTAGAAACTAGTCAAATCTGACTAGAATAAAGGATCCCAGGGGCACTTACTAGTTTCTAGTCCTTTTGAACCGAAAAAACTAGTCACGAACGATAATGGATTAGATTACTAGTCAAACTTGTTTGAAAATGGATAGATTTCTAGTCATAATGACTAAAATCTAGTAAAAAAATGTGACTAGAAAATCTGATCAAAATCTGACTAGGTATTTTTAAGAGTGTAGGTTGTAGGAATAGTAATACTAATAGTAGTATTAGTAGTAGTAGTAGTAGTAGTAGTAGTAGATAATGTTTGTAACATCTACATAACTATGTGTAATATGAAATATCAAAATTATGCGAAGATGCCACAATACATGTAGCTCTTTTTAACTTTTTATTTTCTATCTATCTATCTATTAGGCTATAGTTCATCCAGACGTTGGACAAAGCCCTCCTCGTGAAATTTCCATTCTCTTCTGTCTCTAGCTGTCCTGGTCCAAGCGGCCGTTCCCATGTATGATGTTAGGTCATCTCTCCATCTCCATCTTTATTTTGAACAATACCAAATCAACGATATTCTCCATCTACTTTTATTAGAATATCATTCCAATGAACATTTATAATATGAATTTTAAATGTGATTCCTCGATATTTATTTTATATATCATGCATGTGTGTTCCAATGTTGTATTGATCAATGCCTGGTTTTTATATCAAGCTGTACGTTTCATGTGTTTCATAATAAACCAACCGCTAATGTTAATGATAATTATTTCCTTGCATATTTTGCATTATTTTCACAAATGATTTAATTTCAAATTACTGTGATAGAACCCCTCTCATAATCTCAATAAGGAAAAAATTAATGCCTTACTATGGCATGATGTTTTCTTCACAGAGCGAAACCGGGTTTGTTCCTCCCTTAGGCTCCCCCCCCCCCCCCGTTTACAGGTTTAAAAATAGAAAGAAATAAAAATAGAATACATTGATTAGTTGTATTGAGTGCCTCGGTTTAAAGCAATATTACCATTCTTTTCTGGGGTAGTATATAGTTTACCCCTCCCTCCCTTCGGCGCTTCCGTGGTACAATATAAGGGACTTGGCACATGCATTGGGAATGGTGGGGGAACCGGTCTTTCTTGATAAATAAAATGTGAATTTACAAAACTATTGATTAGGGGGGAAGGTGCGGGAGTGGGCTCTATCGTCCAATCATCTTCTTTTCTTCTGCCGATCACTGATAAACCAGCAACGCTAGGATATCAGTGTCCGTATCCTTTCTTCCAAATATGTTCTCTACTTTTCTCTGTTTCTGTTTGGTCCGTATTTTCTTCGTCATTCGATGGGGGGGGGGGGGAGGAGGCACGTGCCCCTTTTGAAGCTACGCCACCTTGCATCGCGAGATATCAATATTATACTCGCTACTTCCTCATACAGATTGGTGTAGACAATGTCATGACGTTTGCATATTAGACGTATCAACAAATCAAGGTTACATGAGTATTACTCGTACTGCATGATAATATACCTCAGATTGTTTTGTGCCATAACTTGAGAGAGAAAAGGCGCAAATATGAGTGGGACTTTGTCGGATTTAAACGCCAAACAGGCAGATGCTCTCAAAGCAGTAAGTAGTTATGATGTTTGGTTTATATCAGACATCTAAATCTAATTTTTGCATTTATCACGAGTTTGATTACTAAGTAACTGGACCAGAGGGTATACAGCCAACAGACCGTGATCAGGGTAGGGGTGAAAAGGAATTTATTTTATTGTAATATCTTATTCGTCAAATACTATGAGGTGATTGTGTCAAAATGGAAGTGTTTTGTTTTCAAGTTTTAGTGCAATACCCTCAGCGCCAAATACTACAAAAGAATACAAATTGTATTTAACATGGCAAGGTATGAAGACATAACAACGAATCAATTTACTAAAAGGTCAGAGCCAATGACTGTTCACTCTATTAGAAAGTGAAACTATGTGTTTACTGAATCAAATGTTCTATTGCATAATAGCCATGACATGCATTATTTTTTTTTTACTTGAGCAATTATTCTTATCCAATATCACAACTTTTGGATATAATTCTCTTTAATCTAAACTGCGTTCCAGCAAAGCTGACCTTTCTAGAAAGCTTTAGGTTATTATTCTTGAGCGAAGAATGCTGCAAAATATTTCAATGAAATGTAATCTCTGTCAAATCTAAATTACTTTGCAGATTAGAACCAACCTTGATGAAGTATTACAAGAAAAGCATGATGACCATTGCTTGTTGAGATTCTTAAGAGGTAAGGACGTCATATCAGCAAAAGTAAAGAATGTTCAGAACATCTTAAGATGTATTTAAAGAATTCATTTGTTAAAGCTATTCATAAATGCTGGTTATTATCACATTTTAACCTGTTTGAATGATGAATAGGCCTTTACGCATGACCAAACAACGGTTTCTTACTGGAAATAATTATGTATACTGTTATAATCGGCGATTGGGATGATGCATGGCAAAGCTAGAAATGATCGTAGTGTTTATCATATTTCAAAGAGATTTGAAGATTATTAAAAATGGATTTTCAGGTAAGTGCGAAGGTTTGTTCTCCCGATAGTTTTGAGGAGTTCTTCGAACTAACTCTGCCATCTTTGATGAATGTACATGTGCATCATGTAAGGGTGGAACTTATGTTCTGTGTTTTTCTTCGGAGAGGAGAGGGGGAGGGGTGGTTGGGTGTACGCTACCCCTTTCAAAGTAGAAGCAACCCCCCCCCCCCCTCCTCATACTTTCCTTCCGGTCATTGATAGTCTCTTGCAAGCGGGTGAAACTATACTTACGATACATGAACCTGTTTCGTAGTCACATAAAATGTTTAAAGGGAAGAAAAAATTATCATTACTGTCAATACAGAAAGGAGACTTGGTGTAAATATGGGAATGAGTCAGGACTTAATTATGTTAAAATCATATGTGCTCTGAGACAGATATAGTATAATGACATAGAATGAGGTAAAGAAAGGAGAGAAAAAAGAAAAACCGATTGTAGAGGATAAACAAATATTGAAATAGAGGAAAATAATAAAGACAGAGAAAACAACTTTTAAACATCGGTGTGTAAAACTATTCTTCTTGCTAGCTTTCAAAAATCTTTCCTCATTTTGTTTGCCTTCGTTTTATGATTATTTTCTTAGCATGCCGTTTCAACGTGAAGAAAGCCGAGGAGAAATTCCGTCGGGTAAGAAAATTGAAAATAAGGGGTAAACAGGGGAGAATACTGCATTTATGCTTTCATTTTGAATTATCACAAAAAATCTAACTTTAATAATAACAGTTGTGTCTTTGGGTTACCTTTGCATGCCAAGTACATGCTTTTCGAGTGACCTTAAGTGTGACAATGATACTAGGTCTTAGGAGTGATATTGATGCATTTAAAGTAGGTATAGCCCACCAAAAATAAGTACAACAAACACATGTTTTTTGATGATTGCAAAAGATCAAGCTTTATGAAAGCTTCAAAAAACAAAAAACAGAATTGAAATCGGTCAATGCGTTGTGAATTTATACCATTTTTTTGATATCGCAAAATTACCGAAAAACCTGCCAGAAATGGTCAAATTGGCAAAAGTGGCAAAATTCGACAAAGTTGACAACTTAATTCATCACTTTCTTGGACACAAATAATAAATAAAATTATCAGACACTAAAATATCATCTTTGTGGTAAAAAATACAAAAAAGAAAATTCATATATCTATTACCGTTTTGAAAACAGAAGCAAACAAAATATGTCATTTTTGCCATTTTTGCGAATCTGCAGATATGAAAAAGTTGTGAAAATAACTTATTCCGTCTAATTAATATGCGCATATGTAATCAAATCAAAACCGAACATGATACATCAATGAAACCTATGTATATCAGACAGGTAAGGAATTTTTTTTTTTTTTGAAGAATTTTTTTTTATGAATATTCATCAAATATGCAAATTAGGTCATTTCAGCTAATTATATAATTATATAGGAAAGTCAAACTGTTCATTTTGTTGGCATTTTTTTAAATCATATATTATTTTATAGATCATATTTACACCAAATATTAACATTAAATTCCAAATATTTTAGCAATGCCAATAAAATATGGCGATGGAAATTACTTGGATCAATGTTACAGCTATTTCCTCATATGTTTCACAAATTATTCAGAAAACCCGAACAAATGATAGGAATTTGCAGACTTTCAGCTACATCAAATTATAGTTTTTTTTTTAATGTCAGATTTGAGGATTTATGACGATTTTCCGAGAAACCATTCAATTCAACAGGCCATAACATTCCACAGGGACTGAATTTCAGAGAAAAAGAAAGTTTAGTGACCCCAGTACAATTGTGGCTACCTTGAGTGTAAATAACAAATTGATTCAATGAGTGAAACACATGAGTATATTGCATTTTTGTAGGGGAGTTTTATACATTGAGGTGCATTTTCACCACGCAGAATAACAGTCAATGGGCGATCAGCGGGCCATGTCATACATGGCTGAAAAGACAATATTCTAATTAATAATTTAACATATTTTCCACATGCCTATAACAATGAAACTACACAGAATTGTATGCTTGAAAGATATGTGAAATAAACATTTAAAAATATTTTTCAGTTTTTTTAAAATAAATTTACAAAGATTGCTCTTTCTACCAACTGACTGCTGTTGTGTGTGTGTAATATAATATGTGCATGGGGCAAATTGTGTGCACAGGCAGTGTGATCACCCTATTTAAAGGCAATATGTAATTTGATCCGGGTGATTAACAAGTTCTCTAACGATCATGGAGTCATCTTTAATCTTCTTTCAGACTTTCACTTTCGAGAAAGTACGATTGTAGAACGTGTCTTGTATCAATCAATGGCGGACCCAAGATTTTCTGACTGAGTGGGGGGGGGGGTGGGGGGAGGGGGGAAATTCTAAAAGAAATGTACGAAAAGCAACAACAACAACAATAAAATTGTCACATTCTCAGATGCATTTTGAGGAAAGAAAGAAAATATCCACAGGGCACAAATAGTGGCATATTTTGTATGTCAGATTGGTTTTGGAAGGGGAAGGGGGCACTTGCCCTCGCCCCCCCTCCCCCCCCCTCCCCTATCGCCTGGATCCACCAACGACAGTATCAAAGGGAGGTCTAGCCGGCAAAATTAATGTTACACAAATCATTTTTTAAAGACTTTCATCGAAACAGCGATCATTTTCCAAGGATTTTATCCTTAAACTTGTGTTACATGCTTAAGTTGATATATTAGTTGAGTTATAATATAAAGTAGGTGCGTAGAATATTATTTCAATAAATCGTTAATTGTTTGGTCACGTTCTATAACATGTCACTTGCTTGTTGTGAGGGTGACAGAGTAGATAGCCAAATTGTGATTAGTGTTATCTTGATCATCATAATTAATGAGTAACGAAACATGCACTTAATAAAATATATCGAGGCAATAACAGAGCATGGTTCTCTAACAAAAATGTCTTTGCTTACAGGTTAAAGTTCAATTTAATACCCACCCCACTTTACTTAAACTTGAGCCGCCTACTTCCCCCCTTGTTTATAGGATCTGGATTGGCGAATAAAGAACAACATTGACAGCATACTCGACTGGTATGAAATACCTGAGGTAATGTTATTTCGACATGTTATTTCATTCATATGCTAATTGTAACCTTATATAACTCTAATAAAAAGAGATGAGTTTAAAGAGGAAAAAATGAGTTCAATTATAGATGACAACATTGGTTGTGAGGTTATGTATCTCTTTAATCCTATATGGAAAAATATCCTACATCATTCTGGTTATAATGTAAAATTCGCAATATCTGCAGTATCACTCAGTCAATCATGAGTTAGAAGGAGCTAAAACTTACTTTGGTGGGGGACGGTGAAACCTTTCTTCCCATTTTTCTCATTCATTCATCATGATGATAATAATTAATATCGTATTCATACATAGGTCTTCATAGGCTCAAGGCAAATCAGTGGGCGAGCCGATGTCCATTTTATTTAAATTTGTTCCTTCAAAGGGTGTTTTAAAAGTCACTAATTTATGAAAAATTATGTTGCTTCCCCTTAATGTCATTCACTCGATTAGCCTTGCTTGAAGTATTGGCCAGGAGGTGCGACGGGATTGGACAAGGATGGTCACGTGGTATGGATATGTCCTCTTGGCAACGTAGATCCTAAAGGTGAGATGATAATGTAGATAATAACGTTTTTCAGTCATTTACGTCTCTGCCCTAGAAAAGAGAATAAAATGCTTTCGTAATACGTTTGACATGCAATTAAAGTGATTGTCCTGGCTTTACTGTATCGTAGCCTCTTTTGACTGGCAAAGCTGCCAAAATATAAAACTCCCTCGTGTAATTATACAAAAGATTATTTATCAATTATTTAATTATTTTCAAAAACAGATAAAGCTACATGAATTGAAAGCATTTTCTATGTGCATTGTCGCATGCATGTCTGGCTTTCTATCACGCCGCATTCACAGTAAACTCAGCGAAGCACCATTGCTTATGAATAGAAAATAATTATGTAATCATTTGTTTACAGGTCTGCTGTACTCAGTAAAGGCTGGAGACATCGTGAAAACAAATATCAGCATCTTGGAAAGACTTGTAAATGAACAGAAGATCATCTCTAAGAAGGTATATAGCAAACGAGGAGAGAGAGAGAAATAGAGAGAGAGGGGGGGGGGGGAGATAGGTAGATGTAGAGAGAGGTAGGGAAAGACTAAGTGAGAGAGGGAGAGACAGATAAAGAGAGGAGGGATGGGGAAGGGGAGGTGGTTAGATGAAGAAAGACACAGAGATAACGATAATTAAGAGACTGAGACGGACAAGACAGTGATGAGCGTGAAAAAAAAAATTAGAATGTAAAAATAAGTTTGAAAAAAAGAATGAAAAAATTGCTATCACGAAAGATATCAAAGAAACTAGGAGGAACGATTATAAATAAAATGAGAGAATGTTTTAAGGGATAAACTCCGTCACAGTTTATCATGGATCACATTATGATGAAGACATACGTCCAAGCAAGATATGTATTAAAGTAAGATTGAGTATCGTTGTTGTTTTTAATCCTTAGCTTGGTCGTCACATTGAGGGTATCACGTGGATCGTCGATCTTGAACACCTAGGCGCAGGTCACATATGGAAACCAGGCATGACAGTCATGACTGAGGTATGTTACATAATCATTTGGATTTCATTATTACAAACAAGTTGCATTTATTTTAAAAACAAATCTTTCTCCCCCCCCCCCTCTCTCTCTCTCTCTCTCTCCCCCTCTCTCTCTCCCTCTCTCTCTCTCTCTCTCTCCCTCTCTCTCTCTCCGTCCCTTTCGCTTTCACCCTGCCTATATTAATTGCAATGAACCTTATTGTACCTTATTTCAATTCCATGTATAGATAGAACATTGCGATGATATGTTATCCTTATTCTATCACGCTTGCATATTATAGTTGCGTAATATCCCAAGAGGCAAAGCGGCACAGGGACACACGCCACCACCCTAATCGAAATTGCGAAAAGGAAAAGAGAGAGAGAGAGAGAGACACACACACACACGCACACGCGCACGCACGCACACACACATCCGCACACACACACACACACACACACAGAGTGGGAGGGAGGAAGGGAGGGAGAGAGAGAGAGAGAGGGAGAAAATGGAAGAACCAGAAGGTAGAGTGAAATGATAATACAACCTATAAAAAGTTAATATATAAAAAATCTCCTCATTTTGATCAGCCTTCTTTTCCTCTCGCATGCCATCCACTCAGTAAGACAGAGCCCCCTCCCCCATGCCCCCTCCCCCATGACCCCGTCCCCGGATGACACCAGTACCCTCTTAATGACTGGACAAAATACATCCCTGGTTCCAATTCGAGAAAGCTGTCTGCTAAGTAATAGTTTATGAAAATATTGATTTCAACCCCCAGATCGCTACGTTGTTCGAAGAGCATTACCCCGAGATCATCCATCGTATGTACATCGTGCGACCTACCAAGATCTTTCCTGCTGTCTACTTCATCCTCAAACCATTCCTCGATGAGGGCACCAGATCCAAGATGCACGCACTGGGCGGTATGTCTCCCTCAATAATATTGATTCTCATATAAAGTGGAATTGTATACGTGACTTGAAGACAGTGGTCATGGTAGGGGTATCAGATCTAAACAAAATATTGTAACTTGATATTTCTTTCTTGTTCATACGTTCATTTTACCTTATACTCCATGGTTTCAATCTGTTAATTTGTGATAACCTCAGAGATTCGGTGTTTAGCCGCGATGGATTGTATCTCTCAATATTTGTGTATATTATTATTTGTGTATGCATGTTTAAATAATAAAAACGTGTATTGAATTGAACTAAACTGGATAAATCGGCGGGATAATCGGATGATTGAGACAATCTAAGTGCCCCAAAAAATGGAGAACACAATTTATAGGCACAATTTTCTTCATCCATATGCAAAAAACACTTTATTTCACTAGCCTTTCCAAACTTTTTGAATGGCATGAGATGTCCCCCCCCCCCCCTCCCCCCATCAAAGAGTAACGTTTCCGTTTTGTTGTATTTGAATATATTGGGGATATAACTGACGCCCTTGTGACATGATAGTATATTACTATGCATTCTATCATGTACAGTTTGTCTTACACCATCTAAAGAAGACTTATCTTATTCCTGGTTTTCTCTACAGGTAACTGGCGTGACGTTCTTCTGAAGCACATAGATGCTGAAGTTCTTCCGGTTCATTGGGGAGGAACCATGACAGACACTGATGGCAACCCTAACATGTGCCCTAGCAAGGTATGAGCAATTCCACATTGATAATATGGCCTACACAAATATCATCCTCAAAACAAGGAATTGTAAAATCATTTAATAACTGAGCTTTTATATCGCGCTTAATACATATCGGACGTTTCTAAGCACTTTACAGATATACTATTACCCCGGTCATTGGATACAGTGCTTGACCGCACACACTGTGTGCACAATCTCCACTCCCTGGGGAGCATTCCAGCCAGGCGTTACTTGACGCTCAAAAATTATTTGACCAACTTGTAATATAGTGGCGTATTCAGCATAATATGACTGAGCGGAATGAAGTTTTACAGAGAAGTATTCAGGTTGTTGATAGTTTAAAGCAAAGATATTTTATTGTAATTACCGGTGTAGAATTACATTTTCTTTGTTATGATCTAACAGATTAACTTAGGAGGAAAAGTTCCGTCGTTTTATCACAAGAAGGGAAGTGACCTCATGCATGCTGACATGACATCTCAACAACTTCCGGGTAAGAGGTCAATTGAGATCAAGTACAAAGTCAAGACACTCGGCAGCATATTCAGGTAAGTTGCGTTAAAATAAAACTGTTTAAATGGTAATGCACAGCCAATGTGCATTATGTGCATCACCCCCCCCCCCCCCCTCTGCCTCTCTCTCTCTGTCTCTCTCTCTGTCTCTCTATCTCTGTCTCTGTCTGTCTGTCTGTCTGTCTCTCTCTCTCTCTCTCTCTCTCTCACACACACACACACACACACACACACACTAAATTTGTCAAATTCTAGATAGTAAACTGTACTGGGCTACACAGCTGAATGTGATAATAATGACGAATCTATTCTGTTTGTATCATCAATTTGTTTGCAAGTATGGAATATGTAATAAGTTATGATTTTTTTTACTGTGTATGATCTATACTTGTCTATATCTAAGTTTTGTGGAAATGCTTTTTAAAACTGAGCTTGTAAAACTTGCAATGTAATGTAGCTTTCGGGCTACCATTTTCCAGTTGTTGTAATAAAACCATTCTACTACTACATTTTATTTACTTTCACGGTGGGGCGAATTCATTAGAATACATGTCATACTGAAAATAAATATGTATCGTTCATGTTGTACATGTAAGAGTGAATCGTGATGGTTTTTAGAAATAAAATTGCTTTTACAAACAAAAAATCCTTTCTGATGATTAGATACGAATTCAAAACCGAATCACACGACATCGCTTTCGGGATTTATCGGTTCTTGGATTCAGGAGAGAAGACTTTCGTCCTAGAAGAGAAGAGATATAACAGTCATATCGTGCCAGAGGACGGAGAAATCCTCTTTGAAGAGCCAGGATTGTGTAAGTATACATGCATTGTGGCGTTTCCAGCAAAATGTGGAGTACGCCCCTACCCGTGTGAAGGCTAAGAGAAAAAGAAAATCAGTATAAGGCACAAGGGTTTGTCATGCTTTCTGCAACGCACGTATATATTCCGCCCCACTCACCCTTCAACTCAGTCTCCTAATCTTTGAAAAATGCAT
The DNA here is from genome assembly GCA_035222895.1 of Strongylocentrotus droebachiensis. Lineage (NCBI taxonomy): Eukaryota > Metazoa > Echinodermata > Echinoidea > Camarodonta > Strongylocentrotidae > Strongylocentrotus > Strongylocentrotus droebachiensis. The sequence continues at coordinate 89,469 of JAVYIG010007071.1, forward strand.
AATTTTTTCAAGATAACTAAAATATTGTAGTGACTTGGATAGTTTTCCCCTAATGTATTCAAACTGAAATGAAAACTGGACCTACTTTAGCATGAAATGGAGCCGATGTACACCCCACTCGTTTAGAAGGCGTATACAAATAAATCCTGCTATACTTACAAGGTTGTAAGGCAAGTGTGGATACCTTCCGTATCACAGAAACTCTCTGCCCCCCTTAATTAATTTACAGATACGCCACTGATTATGTGACTATGTCAAAACAATTTTTCAACAAGGAAATCTGAGTCGAATAAATCCGATATCATATACGCAGACGTAATGCTTATCCGAAACACTGTTGGTTGATAATACGGTAAAGGAATTTTATAATTACTAATATTTGTGAAGCATGCAGACAACCGTTCCAACATATAATATATTAAAAACAGTAAACTTGACCTATACACTATTAGCGATAATGGGGAAACTTCTGCGACTGTGTCAACATTGACTTAAATCCGTGACCGTAAATCAATAACGAGGAAATGAAACAAATTATCAATTGACTTGAATCCGTGACAGTGAGTCAATAGAGAGGAAAGAAACAAATTATCAATATTCCTATCAATCTTTAATCAAACTCTGTTGAATTTTATTTTGTGTGTATTGTTCAGTTCTATTTAAGCAAAATACACCCCTTAATGACGCATTGTTTTCGTCTGTTTCAGATTTTTAAATTAATTCAAGTCCTTTCTTAAATAAGAGAAAAGTAGAGTGAATGATTATCCTACTAATGATTTATTTTTCAAATATCACTGAGCTGATTTGTTTTCTCTTGTACCAATTTGCCTTCTAATATTGTTTGCCTCAGGATCACTGTAGCGAAGTGACAGGGCAAACTGCAGGTTAATACGAAGGATGCCTTAAAAAAAAAAAAAAAAAAAAAAACCCTTACTGAATTGAACCATTCTCATCGTACCTCAAATTTTATTCTCCTAGACGTTGTGAAATTCGACAACCATGGCAGCACCTTTCAGAAGACACGCAAACTGAGCTACTGGATGGAGGTCATTGAACCACGTCTCGAGGTCACTGACCACATGCTCCATGAATCCTTGGACGAGATCACAAGAGACAGTGGTTACCTCGATGACAGAGGTCCGACATCGAGATACCGCTCGAACTCACTGGAACGCTCGTCGACCTTGCCTCGACCTCAGAGTCAAATGCAAGGGCCAATGAAGGGATTGTCTCGGAATTTATCCTTCATTTAAGTTATAGTCAGCACTTTATATTGATACTCGGTTGTTAAAGGCAGTAGGCAGTACAAGGACACGGTAGACGCTTGCCCCCTCCCCCCCCCCCCCAAAAAAAAAAACACCCACCGAGTGGTAAAAAAAGAGAAAAAAGAAAGAAAGAGAAAGGTCGAAGGTTGAGAAAAAGAAGACGTCGGGACCACCTCCCACACTCTCACCTAACCAGTAGCTTGTATCAAATTTATATGTCCGATATATCCTAGTAAGGCCAATGCCCCCGCCTTCATTTTAAAAAAAAAGCTTTCCAGTGCTCCCCCCCCCCCTCCCCCCTCAAGGCATGGACTCATGCTACACCACGGTGTAAAGCGCATAATTATCACATATTATTATTATTTATAAAATGTATATTTTGCGCTTTTATTGAGTTTGGGATTATTACCCCGACCCTAGCCTAGTTATACCTTGACAAAATTTGAAGAATATTTCTTTTCTTTTCTTTTGCCTTTTGCGAAAGTCTCCATTATCCAGAAAATATGAAAATATATTGAATTTAAATGGTTTGAACCAACTTATAAATCTGCCCACTCGTACATCACAGACGACTTCCTCATTAGATCACGTATTATGTAGTAAGGAAGAGCATATATGTCAAAGTGGCGTTATTGACCTTGGCATAAGTGATCATTCACTAACTTATTGCTCAAGGAAGCTTATTAGGCCCGTGTTTGGGCACCACAAAACTATATCCATTAGAAGAATGAAAAGTTATAATGTAGATGATTTCAATTTAAATTTATCTCTAGCCGATTGGTCTAAAATAACAGAATGTAACGAAGTAAATATGGCATGGGCAAATTTTAAAACTATTTTTTTATCAATAGTTAATATGAGTGCACCTCTTAAACAAGTAAGAATCAAGCAAAGAACAGAAAAATGGATGAACAATGAAATTATTGCGATAATTAAAGAGAGAAATGTAGCTTACAAAAATATGAAAAGGGATATTAGTAATTTGGATCTCGCAAGAAAATACAAAGCATTAAGGAATCTAGTACAAAGAAAGGTTAAAAGAGCTAAAGTCGAATATTTTCAAGATCAAATTGAAGAAAATAAACATGACTCCAGGAAGTTATGGAAAAATTTGAAGGGTTTAGGTCTAAAAGGCAAAGGGAAAAGTGCTCAAGAGACAGTTATTAATGTCCAGGGAGAATTATGTCATGATAAATCAAGAATAGCAAATGAGTTCAATAATTATTTTACAACTGTGGCTGACAAGTTAGCGTGTAAATTACCAGTAAACACGAACAAATTCCAAAAGTTTTATGACGAGAAAGACATCTCAAAAGATAGTTTTCACTTTTCTCCAGTTACAGAAAAGTTTGTTTTAGATGAGTTAAACAAGTTGAAAGTATCGAAAAGTACTGGACTAGATATGATACCAGCCAGATTTTTAAAAGATGGGGCGAGAAATTTGTATGAACCTTTGAATTATATAATCAATTTATCTCTTATGTCTTCTACCTTTCCTGACGACATGAAAATTGCAAAAGTAACACCGCTACATAAAAAGAAAGACATAACTGACGTTGGTAATTATAGGCCTATCAGTGTTTTAAGCGTAGTTTCAAAAATTTTGGAAAAATCGGTTCATGCTCAAATAGAGAAATATTTTCAAGAAAAAAAGTTAATATATGAATTTCAGTCCGGCTTTCGTAACGGATATTCCACTGAAACATGTTTAATACATTTATCGGATTTTGTTAGGAATGAAGTTTCTCAAGGGCGCTTTGTTGGAATGGTTCTTCTGGACTTACAAAAAGCCTTTGATACTGTAAATCATAACATACTGTTAAAGAAATTGGAAGTGATGGGTTTGGATTCGGCATGTGTTAAATGGTTTAGATCATATTTTAACTAATCGTCATCAAGTGGTAACTATGCAGAAGGTAATATCTGATTCCCAGCCTATTAAATGCGGGGTTCCACAAGGGAGCATTTTAGGCCCCATTCTCTTTATGTGTTATATTAATGATATGTGTACTTGTGTTAATGATTCTAAATTACTTTTATATGCTGACGATAGTGTGTTACTATATTCAGATACAAATCCTAAGTTAATTGAAGAAAAACTAAGTGCAGAATTGGCAAAATGCATCGAATGGATGACAGACAACAAGCTTAGTTTACATGTTGGAAAAACAGAACGTATTTTATTTTGTTCGAAGGGAAAGTTTAATATACTTCAAGGTTACCTATAATAATCAAGTGATTGAGAGTAAAGATTCAGTAAAATATTTAGGAATAAATTTAACTAGTGATCTGTCATGGACAGGTTTGGTAGATTCAATTGCCAAAAAGGCTAATTCTCGCTTAAATTTTTTGTATAGATACCAAACTTGTATGAACATGAAGTCGAGACGTATTTTGTGTTTTGCTTTGATACAATGTTTATTTGATTATGCTAATGCTGCTTGGTACAGTAGTCTGGGCAAGATGGATAAGAAAAAGTTAAGAATAATTAAGTAAGATTTATTAATTGCTTAGGCCCAAGAACACACGTCGGGAAAAATGAACTTGAAGAAGCAGGTATACTCTATGTAGGTCAAAGGTCTAGACAACTCGTGTTACACCATGTCCATAAAATATACTACTCAGATGTAGATCATTATATTACTAATAATTTTCTCTCGTGTCTCAAATATCCATGGATACGATACAAGAAATAGTCATTTTAATTTTGTTTTACCCAAGCGAAAAGGACAAATTGGAAACTCTTTTTATTTTAATGGTATCCAATTTTGGAATTCTCTCCCAAAACATGTCAAAATAATTAAGAATTTTTCACACTTTAAAAGTGTATTAAAACAATACCTAAAGCATGAATCCCTTCAAGAACAGTAATATCAGTTATCTTAAATCACAGTTCATTATGTGTAGCGCATGTTTTTAAGTTTAATCTTGCATAATATACCGTAGATCATTGTTTGATATAAGTTCTAGAAATGTTTGTTGTTGTTTATGTTATATTATTTATTCGTAATATTCGTAGTAGTTATTAGTTGTGATATTTTATTCTCATGCCGTACTGTACACGTACTTTATAGGACCCCGTTGGAAATAAGCCTTTTCCGGCTTTCATGGGTTATCCTATCAATGTATCTTCTCGTTTCATTTTGCTTTATGTAAGCATTCAATGTACTATACTTGACGAATACAATCAATCAAATCAATCAATCAATCAACTGCACCTGCTCGAGTTAGGCAAATGTAGATTAACGTATTGACAAAATAATAACCCTGTTTTTATTGTCGTTATTTATATAGAGTCCGATTTTCATGAAGGCGTATTTAGCCCTGGCGTCCTGTATATATACCATGTCTACATAGAGTTGTGATTGATTCAAGTTGATCGGAATTTAATATCAGTCTCGGCTGTGTACCTAACTTTGAGATAGGGGACTGTAAAGTTTCGATCGATTGGAGGATTTGGGATCGACTAGGGTCAATCGCAACTCCTTTTAAGGTGGACTCAGATTTTTCATCTTCATCCCAAAATCATCTTGGACTAACCCTGATTCAATATGTAAACGAGATAGCAAAGCTGCGTCGCCATGAGATGTCGCTTACATTCATTTCATGACTTAAAAATGCATGTTGAGCAATCGGTCCAAAAGTGTTTGCAAGCAAGATAATATACATCTAGTTGTTTGCGTAAACAATTACTACGAAATATAAATTATTAGTTAGATCTCCATTAAATCATTTTGTTATGATTATCGATTCCTCTTTCCCCAATGTGTGTTACATATTTTCTATTCAGGAAATTGTTTTTTTTTCCTTCTTTCTGTCATTCTATTAAAAAAAATGAAAAAACGAATCAGTATACTAAGTACTTAAACGATCACGTTAATATGATTTTTATTTAATTGACGGTTATTTGGCACTTAAACCAAATATCAAACAAATTTCTAGATTGTGTTTTACTCAGTGGATTAGTGCTACTATATTTCCTTATACAGATATAATTTATATTTGAAACTTCTGAATTGAGATTTCAGATCTTGTTTGATACTGTTCTCTTTTTTCAGAATGATCTATGAACAAACAATTAGTTATGAAATAAGATACAATGATGTAGTGTTTATTGACGACTTGTAAACCTGTATAAATATACACAGAAACAAATCCAATTAATATTTCACACTGGATTAGTAGTCGTTTGGCATTTTTTAATAATTGAAAGACCTCAAATCCCGGATTAAGGTCACAGAAGCATCCGGAATAATAAAAAATAATAATAATGGGTTCTTGGATAGCGCTCATGTCAGTCAGATTTGACCCTCCTGGCGCTCCCGATTATTACCCTGGCTTTAGCACGGCTGCCATACGGCGCTCTAGCATTTCATGGAATAAATTCCTACCGGGTACCCATTTACTGGAAGTTATCGTATTATATTTTTCAAGACGATTTTTTAATCCTGATAATGATCATTTCTTGTGTATTTCTTCTGGACATCAAACAATATACAATATTTACAGAATCTTACGTTGAATTTCGAGTCATTTATAAAGTTGATTAGACCCTACAATTATGTTTTAATGTTTTATTTGTATAAAGCATGATTCGTAAATGTCTAAAATAATGGAATATGTTTTTACATTTTGAGTAATAAATATAAACCCTAAAACACACTGAAATCGACTTCATGTTTGTATATTACCAATATCCTCCTTGATATTACACATTGCAAAGAAGGGATAGTATACGTGGATAAATTCCAATAGACAAAAGGTTCACGAGACCGAACGCTCGCGAGAGCGGAGGCCCCTAGGACCAAAGAAACAGGAGATGGACGTAGTATAGCCTTCACAATTCAGTTGTAACGCACTCGGACTTCCCTTAGTATCTGTAATGTTTTCATCATTGTATGTTTAAATCAGTTTTCACTGCTTCGTACACTGCTCACAAAATGCGTTGATGAAGTCTGCTGTCTTCGACGTCATTGAACTCTGGCACGGCCGGCATCTTGCAAACGTAAGGCATTCCTCCCTGGATGTCACACCCCATGTCGTCCCACTGTCGCGTAGACTCTGAGCCGATGTCGTTCCGCCATATGATGACGCAGTCCTCGTTGAGTCGACCTCGTGCGTGGTACCCGTTATCGGGTTGTCCTGGTAACCAATGGGTGAAGTCATTGGAAGAACCATCTGACCACACCCAAGGGCCATCTCGTACCTCCTGGTGAAGTCCCGTCCATATCCCAGTGCGTAGATCAGTGCCAGGAGTATTTGTCTATATCAAAGAAATACAGAAAAAACGTTAATTAAACTAGATCGTTGGTTGTTTTAATCATTGTTGTATTTTATCTATTTTAAAGAAAGGTATAACGTTATACAAATGTTAATATAATAAAAACAATAGCAAATAATCACAACCAGGTCCGTGAACCTAAATGGTTTCAAGGCAGCTTTGTCAAGTTGAACCTAATTAACGTAAAATATAACAAAATAAAAGTAAGAATTATGGGTGAGTATTTGAAATAACGAGTTAGCAGTTTGTCTGAGATGGGGCAGGGCAGGGGGTGTCCTGTCACCTCCCTGGATGGGGGAACAACTATTTCTTATACGCCGCATTCTACTAAACAATTGAATATGTTTTCTATAACTCCTGACTCAGTCTAAGAAAAATCAGAAGAAAAGATGGAGCTTCTCAACATCAATAACCACTTGATCAAGACTACATTGTCAATGAAAATCACGTCGTAATTAAGGAGATTTACTGTCATTAAAAACTATATTAAAAAAGTATTCGAGCACCTCATCATAAACTATAGTTCACATAACATGATCATGTTACATTGAACCTTGTATTTGAAACATGAAACATCGTGATGTGAAAGGGGAAACAGGGATATCGAAATGGTAACAGGAATTTAGAGGGTAAAAGGCTATTGCTCTTACCTTTGATGGTTGTTTTTATTAGAATTTATATGTTGGTGTTATGACCAAGTTAATGCGAACAAACTTTGAATATAATGGCCTCGAAAAGAAGATCATTAATGGGAACAAATGCCTGGCAAAGCCAGAATTGTGGAACAGGGGCAGGGGTGTGACACAGAGTCGCAAAGTTCCTTGAATTTTTGTTTAGTGGATGAAAAAATGGTCCCCTCTTCCTCCCGCCCCATCGGCTACGCCAATGATTTGGATTTTGGAAGAAAGCCTAACTATTAAAACCTTTATCGTCTGATGAGGAAGGAAACGGGATATACCGTGTGAGGGACAATGTCTGATCTCTTACATAATGACTGAATGTTATTGAAGGGATGCCATTAGTGGTTTCAAGGAGGTGTATTAAAATAACTCTACTCTTCTTCACTCAATCACATTATATCGTTCTTCCTATTGCTTTTCTTTTTATTTATCGCTCTATCTCTCAGCTCCCATTCTCTTTCTCTGCCCCTTCTGTCTCTTAAAGATGTATCGTCTAACAACAATGTTATAGACATGATACACTGCAGTACGCTCCTACCCCCCCCCCCCCCCCCACCACCACCACCACCACCACCACCACCACTACCACAACCACCATCACCACCACCACCACAGCATCCTCATGAAGAAAACAAATCATGAAGTTCTACCACCCCAATGGACAAAATCTCCTCCTGTGCTCTAAACTTTCCTATATTACTACAAAATAACACTGACTATGGCACTATCTATTGGATATTCAGTAATTCATGTACATTAGTTTGCCATTAAAGGCTATGCAAAGTACAAAGAAAAAAAGAAAGTGGATTTACGATTATTTTTTGGGTCGAGACACTCTTTCAAAGACTGTTTAACTTTTCCTCACTGAAAATAAGCCAAATTATAGGCTAATATTCTTCACAAAAATAACAAAAAGCGGAAATACATTTTGCATTTTCCCATCTTCCCTTAAATCTTGATATCGCTATATCTCTCTCTCACTCTTTCTCTCTCTCTCTCTCTCTCTCTCTCTCTCTCTCTCTTTCTATATATTCCTTTCTCTCTCTCTCTCTCTCGCTTTCTTCCTCTCTCCCTTTTTTCTTTCTCTATGTTGCTCCCCAACATCTCTCTCTTTCTCTCTTTAAAGAATAAAATGCGACAAGAATATAACACTTACGTTATCGAGGTCCCCATGTTCACTGTTCGCTGAGCTGAATATCTCATAGATGAAGTCATTCTCAGCTTGATCATGAATTGATACGAGATGGGCGATGCCGTCGGAGTCGAAGTGTTCATGACATCTCGACTCCGCTATCGACCACGGTAACATATCATCGAAGTACCGGTAACAGTAGCCATTTCGCTGAGTCCATGCATGTGGACAAGCGTATTCGTTTGGAGTGTTGCCATACGTGTATGAGGTAGCAGCACAGAGCAGGAAGATGTATAAGGCCTTCATGATGTTTCTACATTTTATTAGATAGATAAAATAATGGAATGTTCAGCTTAAATTATCAATACACATTTTGTTAGTTGTATGGCCGAATTTAATTTCAGTTCTAATATCCATATTGTACTGAGTCTGGCCTACGATTATATTCAATTCGTCAAGGAAATGTTTTTTTTTTCTTCACCAATTTCTCTCCAATTTAATCTTCCAACATTCAAGCGATCAAATAATATGGTTCAGATTGCTAAATTATGAAGAATACATAAGTAACATGACGACTAGCTGATAGATAATAAAATGGATCCACACAAAGTCACAGCCAAAAAAATCTCATCAATATATAATTTCGTCATCACATTTCGCTCTTCTTCGATTGAATACTATAGCCGGGGAAGGGGGAGCTATATATTGGCTAGTACATGGCTAACTGCCCATTATTTGCTCACCGGGGCCCGCTCCAGGCCTGACGGATATTTAGAGATAATTATATCGGCAACATGCTAACATTTTTGGTGGCATATTATTTCATCAATTGTCAGAGCATCTTTGCTTGAGTATTATGTTACCCGCCTCCTCCCCATGCACTAGAGGTGGGCTATATGCTAATGGTGACGGATCATGAGAGCGATATAGTCAGCAACCGAAGGTTTTGTGTATATTGTTATTACAATCTGACGCCGTTACTTTTGATGAGAAGCAGAAAGGGTCCATGTGACTTTGCAAGAGATGTCAGAAGAATATCATTTATTAGAATAATGCAATTAATGAAGAATTCAGAAAACAAAGACTTACCAAAGATTCGATCGATTCGTCAAACTGGAGAACGGGACAAATTGATGTTTCACTCAAGCAGAAAGAAAATGCAGTGTGGATGCTATGAAGACGTCTACAAATTGTTCACCATATATCATTAGGACATACCATGGGCACTATTACATGGACATATCTAATGACCGTCAGCAACCAGCAACAAACCAGCTACAGTCCAGAAAGTAATTAAGCGATAGATGATAACCGGTAGAAGCAATGCTCACATTCCAACTGCAACTGATTATATGCTGTTTAGATTAACGTTGATCGCTGCTCCTGATGCGTTTACAAAGGCGCACGCATGATCATACTTGGCCCATCAGGTACAAACCCCTGAGATGTGGATTTGATAAACCAGGGGCATTGTTCAAAGAAAAACAGAAATATGCACAATATTTTGGTGCTCTTTGGCGTGAGAAGAAGGATATTTTTGTTAGGGATGGACCTCAGACGTAAAAGCTATTAAAGAGCTATGCTCCCCGGTTTGTCTGATACTGCTGATAACACTCTCTTCCAGTGGAGTCGACCTGCTTTGCTCACTGCCCCCCCCTTCTCTCTCTCTCTCTCTCTTTCTCTCTCTCTCTCTCTCTCTCTCTCTGTAGTCTATCTCTTTCTTTCTTCGTCTCCCTCCTCTTTTGTGCTATTTCCTTCATCCCTATCCCCCTCTCTTTCTTTCTCTTTTACGTTCCTTTTGTATTCCTATTCATCCCATCTCAATCTCTATTTCGTTATACATGCTTTCTGATCCCCATTTTACTTTAGCGTCTCTCTGTCCCCCCCCCCCCCCCCCCCCTTGAGAAAAAAAAATCATGTAAAATCACGTGATTTTTACCTTTTACGGGGGTTGGGCCCCCCCCCCCTGGCGCTCAAGGGGGGGGGGGTGCAAATGAAAAAAAATTCGAGGACCAAAAAAAAAAAATTTGCTCACTACCCCCCCCCCCCCCCCCCCCTGAGCGACTTTTCGGCCGGCGCAATTTTCAAATTTTCAGGAGCAAAAAAAAAAAAGTTGGGCCCCCTCCCCTAAGAAATCCTGGATCCGCGCCTGCCCCCACTCCCCATCTCCCCCTCTCTTTCTCTCTCTCTCTCTCTCTCTCTCTCTTTCTCTCTTTTTCTTTCTTTTTCTCAGTTCATATCTTTAGCTCGTTATACCATCTGTTCCCATTTCTTTTGTCCGATGTTTATAGATCAAGACTATTGTTTACTGCTTAATTCCTTTTCATTCACCTGTATAAAAAGCCGATTAAAACTAACGGCAGGAAGCGATTATCAATGACCACGGAAGTTGTATTTATGGGACATGTCGCCTGTAATGTTTGCCCATCTTTAGACTTAGGGTCCTAATCAATACGAAGAGGATAATCTTGAACGCACACTTGAAAAATGAAAAGCTCATTCAGAAAAACTGGTCGTGAGAAACCATTAAACAAAACATTCAAACCTGCTCACTTACATAACAGGTTTATGCAAAAGAGAATTATACAATATACAATTATTGATTATTAGATCATTAATTTTAGACAGATAGGCGCATAGGGCAACATTTTTTGTGTAAAACATTCTTGATGTGATTCTTTTGGTGTTGCATATATATATTTTGACTGGACCTTAACGTTACCTCTCACATCTGATGTGTTATGATCAATAACATGTCTGTGTTTTCGTGAAATGTCATAGTGAACTGTGTGTTTGTTGTTGTTGTATTTCCAGTAAAGCAGTGCATAAGGAAATGACTGATAAAGATTATGTTCGCACTGGCTGGACGTGTAGTTCAAGATACTTTAATTCAAAGTTTATTTATAGTTTATCTGATGGCTACATTGACTTGATAACCCCAACAAAGCTTGAGCAGTCTCAGTTATTAAATGTAATATGTAGGCCTATATGAAATTACACTTTCAATATGATTTTGTGTTTTTAACTTTCAAATGTGGCAATAACGTTTGTCTAGACTTGCACCCTGTTTAACCTATCTGTGTATATAACTCATTAGGTAAGGCTTCGAACATGTAATTCTCCTTTTCCAGCCAAAACAATAACCAGATTACTTCTAAGTACAAGCAGGAAATCTGTCGCATGTTTACCTCAAATTTAAAGCCCGTCAGGAAATCCAAGACGGAACGAGTTGTTTGTCGTTTTGTTATCTTCTAGAACATTTGGCAAACCTTTTACTATTGAAATAATTCATAAGCGTACCCCGTGCCCCCCCCCCCCCCCCGCCCCCAACACACCCACACACCCTCAGTCATCCATAGAGCATTGCCAGTAAAATTGTATAAAAAAAAGCAAGAAAGTATGAAAATAATTTGGTGAAATGATTACAAGTAGATAATAGTGTGGTACAAAATAATATATAGGCTTCTACGAAAATTAAGCACCTTCAGATAATAGGTTAACAACTGAGTGGGATCTAGTAAATCAGTAGCACTTAGATGAACAACTGATATCGTAGATAGTGTATCATATTATTGTTATGGAGACGTCTTGTGACAGTTTGTTGAATATGTGTTTTGTTTAAACCTGCAAACCCTGGAGTAATACTTTTGACACTCCTTCATGACACTCCTCGTATACTCCTAAATATAAACCTCTTTGTATTATTATGGTATGGGAAAATTTCGACAGAGAGAGAGATTGGAAGAGAGAGAGAGAGAGAGAGAGAGAGAGAGAGAGAGAGAGGGGGGATAATGGAAGAGAGGGGAAAGAGGAGGAGAGAGAGAGAGAGAATGAAAGAAAGAAAAGGATATATAATTATGTGCGTATAAAATATAAATATATATAGATATAATTATATATATATATATAGAGAGAGAGAGAGAGAGAGAGAGAGAGAGAGAGAGAGAGAGAGAGGGGGGGGGGGGAGATTGAAATAGATCATAAGAACAGACATTATGTCAAGTAAAAACACAAATAAAGGATGGTCATTCCAGACGACGTAAAATGCCGTGAGAAAAATCTAATCCCTGCCTTTTCCTCTCTAGTTTTCTTTAAAAAAAAACATCGTATCACTCACACGTTACCTTTCCACTCTGTAACTTTTGATATTGGTCACCTCTCTCTCTCTCTCTCTCTCTCTCCCCCTCTCTCTCTCTCATTTTCTGTGTCCTTATATCTATCTGTATAATGAATGTATGTATGTATGTATGTATCTATATTATGTCACGCTTTATTTCTTTCTTTCTCATTCTCTCTCTCTCTCACTCTCTCTCTCTCTCTCTCTCTCTCTCTCTCTCTCTCTCTCATGGTTTATTTCTTATTTGCTCACTCCATCTATCAATCTCTACTTCTGTCCCTCTCTCTCTCATTTTCCCTATTTTTATCTCCACCGTTTCTTATCCTCCAATCCCATGTCCTTGTGCCCGCAAAAATATCTTGTTCTAATTATCGCTTTTCATCTCTGTGATCACCTGCTCTCCATAATTGTGCATGTATATAATGTTTTTGTTTTCTGCAGAGTATTGAGGAAGCAGCGATATAATACAACAAATAAAAGAAAAACATATATGACCACTGTAATTCTGACACTGACTATTTTTGCTTAATACATGTAAAAAGATGATTCATGAGAGTGTTATAATTTCTAGGCATATCACTTTTACTATACATTGATAGCAACAAAACAATAAGTTGAAACACCTGAAATGTGAAGAAAAAAATGTCATCATTAACATCATCGCTCAATATCCAATGATGGGTTAGGAACTAAAATATAATATAATAATTTTTCAGAAATGTCAAATTAAAGATACATGAACATCTCCAACGTTATCATACGACAGTATTCAATAACCTAGTGAAGATTGTATATTGTTAGCATCTGAATTCCAACGATATTATAACCCTTTAGATCTGCTTTTGTAAAATCAATATTTTTATTTTTTTTCTCGAAAAAGAACAGTGTTTTATTGCTTCTACAACAGTTCAAGTCAACTCCAGCATAAAATTGCAAACAAATATATGTCATGCATCATTCGTGTAAGGTTTTATGTACTGCTCCTATGTTATAACATGCCTAAGCTGCGCAACATTTTATTGGTTTGGTTTATAAGATACAGATCATCGAATAATCAACTACCAGCTAAACATATTCAAAAATTTACAGAGTAAAAATTACATGACCTAAATGTGCATTGATAATACATTAACATATATTTAAAACTGAACAAGAATTATGAATGTTTACTTGCGAGTTACAAGTTTAATTGATAATATATAATTGCCATTTGTTTTTAGTAAAAGATAAATTTGAGAATGTCAAATCAAAGATACTTGAACATCTACAACATTATCATATGACAGTATTCTATGACAGTATTCTATAACCGAGAGAAGACAAATCTGAGAATTAATACTATACCGTTTATTACAACAATGACGGAGTAGGTAGCCCACGAAGACTGATATAGATTGAGAGATAATATAATATATGAAGGTTTCTAGTTTAATACATAGAAGAAGAAATATAGCTAAAATTGTACACATGCAAGTGAACTTCTGGAGGTACATGTATTGTCACACCAGACAGATATTCAACAATTATCGACATGTTATTAAAACAAAAAGTTAAACACTCTATTGCTCAAAGACCAGTTTATATCAGTGCATAATTATGGATGCTAATGCCATGTTTTAAATGCAAAACCATACAGCGGTGGTCACTTTCGTGATAAGTATAATTCATGTGGTGGAAATATGTACTTCAATCATGTTAATTTATGCATACATTGTTGATATTACCTGCATGTATTTTTTAAATACGATAACGTACATTATATACATACACATACAAGCAGTCTGAATATCTGATGGTGGGGGAGGGACATTTCCTACTTCAAGATGTTCATAAGAAAACACATCTGGGGGTGTTTCACAAAGTAAGTTGGACTTAACTATGGCAGGCCGTTCGTGCCACTGTTTGCTCTCACCATTTAATGGCATTGGTCTTGGTCTCTCAAGGGACTTACAAATCATGGTTACAAAATACAGAATTTATATTTTTTGATAATATTTCATGAAGAAGAAAAAAATATTTTCAAAAGATCATCAATGATGAGAGCAAACAGTGGCATGAACGGCCTGCCATAGTTAAGTCCAAAATTAGTCGATCTTCGGCTTTGTGATCCACAACCCTGGTTTAGTAGTTTTTAAAAGAACGATTGAGAACGAACTTTCGGAAATTTTCTCCGGTTGTTTGTCAAATACTTTTTCTTATAAATGTACATTTTGAATAGAAGAAATGGTTGAAATATAAAATGCAAGATCTCCCTCACAGCTCCTGATACCGGAGCACACTACAAAATATATTTATGTACGAGCAAAAATATAATAACACTACCGATACAAAAATGTCAATCACATTGTTTCCATTTACCCGGCCATAGCCGAGCGGGAAATGTACGTGGCGCTCTACCACCCAATTACACCTGGGAGGAGAGTGGCAAATGAAGACGGATACCTTGGTATTAAAAGAACGTTAGATAATAGAGCGCCGCGCAGGGATTGGAACCTTTGACCTCCACATTACACAAGAGTACTGAAAGAGAGGGAGAGGGAGAGACAGACAGAAAGAAAGAGAGAGAAAGAGAGAGAGAGAGGCAGACAGAGAGAAACAGACATAATTATTATTATATATAGAGAGATATATTATATATATATAGAGAGAGAGAGAGAGAGGGGGAGACAGAGAGAAGAAAAAGAAGAAGGTCTAGACTATACCATGGGTACAGTCCTCTTTGATTACGCTGAGAAGGGGGGGGGGTCTATTTAGGTCCGATTGGCGTCATATACTGATTCTCTTGGTATCCACTATCTCTCGGTCTGTGGAAGAAAGCGCCCCCTGTTGATGATCGTTCGATTTTGGGTTCAATGACCTCCATCCAGTAACTCAACTTGCGTGTTTTCTGGAAGGCACTCCCGCGGTTGTCAAACTTCACCACATCTAAATGAGAGAGAATGTTTGAAGAAAAAACATTATTTTGTAACGTTTATTCTAAAAGGAGGCTGCTGAAAGTTGTAAATGAACAGATAGACAAAACGACAAGTGTCTTAACAACTTAATACTTATTTATCGTGCTACTGAAAAAAGGACAACAATACAAGGCGTATCAGTCGGAATAAGTTATTCTTGTTGAATGTCGAGTATCTCTGGCATATATTTGCCGAAAAGAGAAATAGGCACTTCCAAATAAGAAGAAGTTGTATTCGATCTGAAGGGAGAGGAACAAAAGAAGGGTGATGTGTAGACATGGTAGAAATAAAAATAGAAGAAAAGGATGAAAATGTAATGAAACGCAGATGATTATCTATAAATATAACTTACACAATCCGGGTTCTTCAAAGAGCACTTCTCCATCCTCAGGTATGATATGACTGCTATACCTCTTCTCATCTAAGATAGAGATCTTCTCTCCAGATTCCGACAATCGGTAGATCCCGAAAGCAATGTCGTTGGACGCTGTCTTGAACTCGTAACTATAGTAGAAAAAAAAAATTGCCCGATCGGCTCAATTATATTGATACATTTCCTCTGATATGTTTGCTGCTATTCTTGGCTATGCGACTACACAGGGTAAGAAACAATGCGATAAACTGTGGGCACGAAGACCACAGTGTGCGTCACCGGGCCGGGAAATATACTTAGTGCTGTCAAAGTGAACATTCTGTGTTCCATGCATTGTTTATGATATGTGGTACACTGTGGTACATGCAGAGAGAATCAACGATGATGTGATCACAGAGTAGGTTCAGAACTCTTTCGTGTTGAGAATGTTCACACACTGTGTTCACAATGTACACAGTGTCAACATTTGTACACACTGTGTCCACACTATATAGCCAGTGTCCTCACTATTTATACACTTTGTGTACTCCGTGTAGACATAATTATTGGCCCGAATTCACAAAGGAGGTTTGTCGACAAACCTAGGTTTCGTGCGTCATATGACACGTTTCGACGCGTTTTTACAAACCAGTTTTTTTTTTTAAACGCGTCAAAACGCGTCATATGACGTACATAAACCTAGGTTTGTCGACAAACCTCCTATGTGTATTCGGGCCAATGTGTATACAGTTAGTCACACTGTGTGTAAAGTGTGGCTCTACTGTATACACTGTGTCCACACTTTATACATAAAGTGCATTCGAATTTTACTATTGTGGCTATACCAGGAGTATTCAGTTTTTAACACCTTTAAACGACGTGTCGATAAACACTGGGTAATCATTATGTAAGTACCCAGGTATTATGAGCCTCATTTATATTCGTCTCTGGCACCGTGGAAAACCGTCAAACATTGTGTCAACTTAGGACAAACCTTAAGATACTGCTGCGGTCGAGACTCTGTGCTTGACTTCAGTTGACCTTTACCCGGAAGTTCCATGAAGGTCATGTCATCATGATTGAGGTCACTTCCTTTCTTGTAGAAGAATGAAGGAACCTTTCCCCCGAGGTTGATCTATAAAGTCATCAGAAGAAGTCAAAATAATCAAAATAATTGATCAAAAGAAAGCTTATGCTACGTTTACACTATGTTCCCGGCGGCCACGGCAGCCCGTTTGCCCGAAACGTAGTGCGCCGTGGGATTTAGACCAATTTTATCTCTGGATTCAAGTTTTTGTTACGTCTTGCCAAGTTTTCTCACGGTCTACCACGGTATCCGTGACGGGCCGTGGGGGGAAGGGGATGCTGAGTCCCGGAGGCTCCAAGGCGCACTACGGTTCGGCCCGCGTTCTACCACGGATGCCAGAACGTTCCCTCCCGGCCCGTCACGTTCTGATGGGGTCCCTCACGTTTTCCACGTTCTGATCAAGGTCTGACACGTTTTTCACGTTCTGTCAAGGCTTTGTACGGATGAAACGTGGACGCAGGGCAGCTTTGGAGCACGTTTGTGCCGGCGGTATAAAAAGAAGGTCTCCCAAGCAATAGCAATCATGGTATTCTGAGACCTCGCGTTGTGTCAGACCGTAGTAGAACGCAACGCGCCGTAGCGTGCCGGGCGCTTAAACCGTCCCACTACGGACCACCCCCAAGTTTTGTTACGGCCTATTACGGACTGTCACGTTTTGTTACGTTCACCCGGTTTATTACGGCCTACTAGGTTTCTCATCCGCACCGTGACTGCCGTGGCAAATTTTTTGACAGTTTAAAAATCTGACACGGTATCCACGGCAATCACGGCCTGTCACGTTTGCCCATACGGTCCCCCGCGTTGTGTCACGTCAACCCCGTTTCGTCCACGGTGGCCTGAAACGTGGTTGCCGTGGCCGCCGGGAACATAGTGTAAACGTAGCATTAGGCGTAAATGCGTCTTAAGAGGTCTTTCTGTAGCGGGGT
Source organism: Strongylocentrotus droebachiensis (assembly GCA_035222895.1). Classification (NCBI taxonomy): domain Eukaryota; kingdom Metazoa; phylum Echinodermata; class Echinoidea; order Camarodonta; family Strongylocentrotidae; genus Strongylocentrotus; species Strongylocentrotus droebachiensis. The sequence continues at coordinate 107,263 of JAVYIG010007071.1, forward strand.
CGTGTCTCTTGTAAAATTTTCCCAATGGAAATTCCTTTTGTAAATGATTACTATTTTACTGATGACAAATTTTCTGATGACAAATTATGCTCCAGCAAGAAAATTCAAAGTAGTTTTAATAATAGTGGGTTCTTGTATAGCGCTCATATCTGCCATACGTGACACTCCTGTCGCTCCCGATTATTACCCTGGCTTTAGGAGCCATAATCTTTATCACTTTACGATCACAAAAATGTACAGATAATGTTGTTTCAGTTTTTAGTGTATAACGGATGTCACGATGTCACTTGCTACTGTCATATGAAATAGCCTTAACAAAAATATTTATTTTAAAAAAGAACGCTTACAAAAAGTCATGTACATAATACAATATACAAGCTCGTTCCCGTTTGACGCAGATTCTAGACGATCTCCGACAGTATGTCGCTAATCGTGAGTGAGTT